>CAMOHE010042586.1:0-25582 GCA_946598075.1 Artocarpus hirsutus
AAAATTTTATACTGTAGTAACTTTTTTGCTTTTACTGTAATATGTGAAAGCTTTACATTATTCATAACTAAAAAGTTAGTTAGAACCATCTAATAGGAAAGAGGCTTGTCAAACATCATAAATAACATAAATTTATGATGTATTATGATTTAGATTTTTTGATTTGAGTATTGTGATTCGAATTATGATTTGAGTATTATGATTTAAATTGTAATTTGAGTTAGTGTTTGGTTATGAGAGTTTTTAAATTCGAGTTAAATAAAAGATCCAAATATGTGTTTGGTAAGTGTTTAGAATCCTAATTTGAGGGAGAGGAGGGGGGAGAGAGAGGTGACGAAAATAGAGAGCACAGATTCCAGTAGAGAGCACAGGACCTGATTTGATCCACAATGTAAAAAACCCAAGTAAGGGAGGAATATGACCTACATATTTTCCTACTTTTTGTCTAAGCCGGCCTTTTTGGACTTCTAGGGGCTCTCTCTCTTACTTGATTTGTCATCATGTGACATGATTCTTATCTTAATCACTGTAGCTCAATGACTGAAGTCCAAAAAAACAAAGGCTAGGTGAACTCTGAAAACAACATTGGGAGGACTCAAAAAGTGATTCGAATGAAAGCAATTTTAACTCACCAAACGAGAACTCACATGTCTCATAATACTCAATTTTGTTTTTGAGTTAAAGAAGTTACTTCAGACCTCCAACTAAAGGGGTCCTTATACTACTCAGACGTGGACTTGAGTGAGTAAAAATTAAAGAGAAAAAAAAAACGCATATGTGGATAATAGTTTAATAATTTAAGAATCATTTTAAGATCTATTCGAGGCAGATAGAGAGAGCGTGATCGTCACACTCCTATAGAAATCATTGTTGAAAAGAGACTTTCTATTTTTAGCAATGAATCTAGATTCTTTTCTCAAAAAAGAAGGAAAAAAAAAGCAATGAATCTAGTCCAGAGGCTAAATTAAGCATCTTCTTTTGAAGCTCTTATTGATTCCGTCCCTTTTTAACCCTTAAACCTGATAAAAAACAATTTTTTAATTCAACTAAAAAATAGAAACACAACAATAAATTACCTTCATGTTCTTTGTGAAAAAAGAAAAGGACAGAAAAAAAAGCGAATGATTAATTATATAACTATACCTTCTAATTTTTATTATTTTTTAATTTATTTATCTATTTTAAGAAACCATAAATGTATCATTTGAATTTAAAAAAACTTGTTTAAATTTTATCCTTATAAACTTTTTAGACCAAAAAATATAGAGATAAAACAAACATACTCTTTATTAGACCGGATTTGGTTCTAAAATATTTTTTTTTTGAGAAAATTTTTCAAAAATATTGTAACATTCAAAAAATGATAAAATTTAATATATATTTTTTTAAATTTGATTTTTTTAGGAGTATTTATGTTTTTAATTTCATAAGATACTTTTCATAACTATTTAAAAGTAATTATGTTATTTTGCTCAATTTTTTTATTAATAGGGATGAAATTAAAATAAAGTTTTAAATTTAAATTATACCTTGAAAGTTAGTAAAAATAGAGGGATAAATTGATATATTGTTGAAACTAAGAGGTATAATTATGTAACTAACTAAAAAAAAAATAGGGTATTTGGCAAAGCTGGTTAGGACATCTCCAACCTATAACATAAAAATGGTGTAACTATCATATCAAACAATAACTGTATCTCCAATCTTTTGCACCATTTTTAACACTAAAAAAGAATATTCTCAAAATATTTAATTTCATCTTATTTTTTATATTACTTTTTACCAATTTCTTACCTTAAAAAAAAAAAAAAAAAAACCAAATTGACATGGATGAATAATGGCAACCCAGATTTAGCGTGCTCCAGTTCATCTCTCCAAAATGACGTGAATAAATGGAGTCTTCTTGAAGACGATTTCAATACCAATTTAGTATTTACTCCATAAAAATGGAGTCAATTGGAGAAAGTCTTAGAACTAACTTTTTAGTTCAAAATACTGTGATATATAATAGCTTTACACTATATCAACTTTTTTTTTCTTTTACTGTAGCATATGAGGGTTTTATTATATTCTTAATCAAAAAGTTGGTTCTAACCTATAATGACTAAGGTAAATGCATTAATGAAATCTAATATTTAATTAGATTTAATTAATGAATATACTTTTATAAACCGTATTTTTGTAAAAATTATGATAATATATAATAAACAATATTAGTAGAAAATTTTACAATAAACTTGATACGATGTTAGATATTACTAAATACAGATTTTGTAAGCTTAAAAGCTCAAAAATTTGTAAATAATATCCATGAAACAAATTTTATATCACAATTAATTATAATATTGTAGTATACATTAATGGGTGGTTAGGATCAAAATAAAGTAGAAAAGTATGCCAAAACCTTGAAACAACATAAAAGGGGTTTAACGCAGTGTAAGTACACTGGTAAGGTAAAAACACAGATACAAGAAATGTTGTGTTTTGACTCTAAAAGCGGACTAAAGAATTGATAAGATATTCTATACAGTATAAGAATATGTTTTCCAACAGTTTCACCTCAACAGTATAAGAAAAATACTGTGTAGTGAAAAATTATACTGTGTAAAGTGGTGGGTCCCACTAAGTGGACACCCAATGGATTCTTATTGGGCCACCATAGCATGAAAGGTGCCCAATCACAATTGGCCACTAATCCCCATAATCATAACCTAGAGGGTGACTCACCAATTTAAAAAAAAAAAAGCATTTAGATAAGTCACAATTAAAGCTTAAGTAAGCAAATAAACACTTTCTTCCATCCTCTCCCAAAACCCACAGCCACTTTGGAAACTCCCTTCCCAAAATTTTCTCAAAACCAAGCTCTTTACATAATCATCTCCAACTAAGTCTCAAGTTCAAGCTCAAGTGTTTTGCAAACTTTCAAGATAACAAACTAAACTTTTCTCTAAGTTTCCTTAAGGTTTTTCTTGGGTTTAAGAGAGGATGTTGACAAGAAATCCCTTTCTATGGAACATGTATAGGGAGGTTTCAATCAAGTTGTTGGAAGACCTAAGCTTACCAAGTTTTTTGGTAAAGTTTGCTTTCCAATTTTTAAGTTGTTTTTACTTTGCTTTGAATTGTTTTACTTAGCTTTTAAGAATGGTATGTAATTATTTGAGCTAGTTTATAGCATGTTTATATCAATTTCAAGTATGTGATGGTGAGGAGTGGTATGATTAGAGGCTATATACTTAAGATTTAATTTGGTTTTGAAATTGGGTATAAATTGCAAACTTTGAGTAATTTCTTAAAGGAATAGAATTTGCCATACTTAAACAAGACTATTTGATAAAAAGGTTTTGAAATTTGCTCAAAACAGTGGATGTATTGTGTTAAAGCAGATTTTTGTAAAAATTTAGCAAAAGACTAAATTGGGAAGATTTTTATAAACTCGGCAGATTTGAAAAAAGGCCAAAAACTCTACTGTACAGTAGGAATTTCAAAAAATTCAAAACACAAAAGTTGTAAATCTCAGCGAAACTATTAGACTTCGTGAGCAATTAGTCAAAAATCGCATTTGTTTGTGAGATATGAATTTTACAAAACTTTTCAAAATTGCAAAAAAAAAAAAAAAAAATAGGGGTAAAAACGTCTTTTTACAAAAGGAATTAGGGTATGGCGCTTTGGGAAAAATTTGATCCTCTTGAAAAATGGAGACTAATGGTTTAAAAAGATTATTTTTGGTCCCAGGAGCAAAATCATCAAAAATTTTCAAATGAGAGGTAAAATTGTAAAATTTTGTTTAACTTGGGCTTTTATTGCAAACTAATAACCCGATATCCTGAACACTTATTTTCACGCTAATAAGCGACACTTCACGTTAAATTAGCCAAGTCGGGCTTAGGAATTCAAAGCGGCCCATCAACGGTAAAAACGTCATTTTTCATAAAATGGGCTGTATAGACCCTAAAACGTAGAAGATAGAGAAAAATGACCTTACTAAGGATTTTTTTTAGAAGTTATAAGACCGGAATGAAACGAGAAGATGGTCAAACTTTAAGTAATCGAAAAGTATACCTTATTGATATATGACTAAATAGTGATGATTTGGCTAATAATGATATAATTGGCCAAACAGGTCCTTAAACGAGTAACAAAAGAAACTTTAAGATGGTCTTTTTATCAGTAAAAAACAAGTAAGTTTCAAACCCATCTAGAGTATGAAAAAGTAGGTTTAAGGGTATAGTGTATTTATGTGAACATGTCTGTGTGTGCTATACAATTGAAAAGTATAAATGTTTTGCACTTAGTATGTATTTATATTGTCATGTATGGTACAATAACAAAAATAACTAGATTGGTAAATGAAATACCAGAACTAAGAAAAGCGTCGTACCAGCTCCCGAAGTAAAGGGGAATTTAAAGTTAAAGTTATATTATGGTCTCGGTGTTATGAAGCCTTATGTGCACATATGGTACAAGCACTTGAGCCCTAATGAAAGAAAAAGATATAACAATAATAAGGATATAACAATAATAAGGAATGTTCATAAGAAAGCATAAATGGGTCATACATATTAGTATAAGATTCATGGCTATGTTTGGACTTACTGAGCATAAGCTCACCTAGTTGTTTCATAATGTAGGAATTTCCTCTAGAAGGTCATAATGAACAGACTGATGAGCTGACGGGAGAATATGAGCAATGTACAGACCAAGGTGTAGATACTGCCACAGATTGTTTTCGTTGCTATGTATTTTAAGTTATTTTGGATCTTGATGTATAAATTTGATATAGTATAGTTAAGTAAAACAAAACCTCTTTTGTACATGCTATGTAGGTGATGTTTTCAAAAGAAAGTTGTTTGTGTAGTTATACATATAATTATAAAAGAAGTTTCAATACGTATGTATAATATATTTATTGAAAAAAAATATTTTCAAGTTTTTATAGATATGTAAGTTAAGAAAATATTAAACCACAGTCCGTAAAAAGGTGGGTTGTGACATAACCAACTTTACAAAACATCTTATAATAATAACTAAATTTGCATCAAATGGTACATTTCGATTATTAATGTAGCAAATAGCACACTTTTAAAAATATTGAAGAAATAACATTTTTAGAATCTTGTACTCTTTTTAAATACATGAATTTTCAATTTAACCTCCACATTTTTCTTCTTTTTCATTTTCTCTTTCTTTTTGTTTTTGTTTTTTGTTATCTTATTATTATTATGTTTTTCTCTATTTGTCATTCTATAAAAAATAATTTTTGTTTTTTATTCCTAATTAACCTCCCCCTGATAATAATAACTAGGGCCGGCAATACGGGTTGCAACACGACACAAATCCGACACGATTTTTTGCAGGTTAATGTCAAAAAATTTGACCACGGGTCATTTTAGTGTCGACCTGAAATTGACCCGTCAAAAAATAAGTCGGGTTTGGGTCAACCCGTCTGACATGAAATTTACCTGTTTCTGACCCGTATTTAATTAATTGAATTAAAAAAAATTAATATTATTTCATATATAATATAAGCCCTTAAAAGATCAAACCCTACCTCTCTTATCACTCATCTTCTTGTTGAAGTGGTATGAAACTATTCTGATTTTATGTTTTTTTTAATATTATATATATTAATGTAGGCGGGTCATAAGCGCGTTGCGGATTACAATCAGGTTACGGGTCAAAAACGAGTCGTGAGTCATATTTTTGGACACTGTGCATAAAAAACAGGTTGACACGGGTCGTGTTCGTGTCAACCCGTATCAAAACGGGTCGTGTTTGGGTTAAGAATTTTCAACCCGTTCATGTCACGAGTCGGGTTAGTGTCGACCTATTTTTTGTAAAAATTAACTCCAACCCGACACGAACCTGGTCCGTCAACCCGTTTTGCCACCCCTAATAATAACGGAATCCTTTGTGTCGGAGAATCAATCCTGCCCAGCCCAAAATTGCTTCAACAACAAGCTCTCCGCTCACCACGTGTTGCTAGCAAAGTCCCACGTCTTTTTCTGTGTCATCGCCAAAGGGCTTTTTAGCCACCTAGATTAGGACCTCCTTATGCCTCATGAAAAGCCAATAACAATTCGCCACGTCGCGAAAGATTCTCACTCTTATTGGCTACGTCATCTTTTACGTCAGATGGGACACACAGCAAATGATAGGTCCCTTAAAAGCAATAGTTTGAATTATAAACAGTGTAAAGTTTTATATTTTATAGTAAAAAGCTACAGTGTAAAGCACTCATATGTAACAGTTCTCAAACTCAAAATGATGATTCAAACTATTCTTCCAACTACCCTAAAGGTATTTTGCGAACTTTGTTCCAGGTCATTAGTTTAACTCAAACAGTATAAAATTCTCATATGCTACAATGTAAAGTAAAAATATGCTACAGTATAAAATTTTCACATACTACAATACTACAATACTTTTATTTCTTACTTTTAGTTTCAACTCATTTCGCAAACACTTAGAACAAGTTTGGAAGGATGAAAAATATAAAAGAGTTAAATCTGCTGTCATTTTTTGCGGCATTGGAAATTGTTTATCTAATTATTACATCATCTATTTTATTATTTTGTTTAGAATTTATTTTAAGGATAATTTTTTGTTGTCGATTTTAACTTACAAGAATGGACATTGTATTAATCAAGATACAAAAAGAAGTAAGAAAAAACAAAACGGACATGTGAGCCAAATTCATGTTTCACCACCCAACTGACTGATGAGTTTTTTTCTTCTTCTTCTTCTTTTTTTTTTTTTTTTTGAAAAAATGTCTAGTGAGGTTGTAGGCAATCAAAAAACTTTATAAGAATGTTTTCTACCTTTGTTTTTTTTTTTTAACGGAAGATATATATATATATATATATATACATATATTTTGTGAGGAATTTTTTCTCGTATAGCTTTTAAGGGAAATTCTTTCTCATTCTCCCTACTACAACTTACTTTGAATCCTTCCTTTCATAAGAAGGTTATTTTTAAAGAACTTAGAAGTTATTTCATTAGTTAAAAAGAACTTTTGTATGATTACAGGTAAAATTCTCCTCATGCTCCAGAAAACATTAACTAACAAGGAGTAGGAGTTTCAAAACGACAATATTTGTAAAGTGAACTTAAACTATTTACAAAGCTTGAAGATCCCCGTGGTAACTCGCAGCTCAAGTAATGACACCTTTTTTGCATCTCCTCGTAGTGTCCTTTATCTTAGAGATGAAGTAGTCCCATGTTCCAATTGCTTTCAGAGGCAGAGACATGAAGCAAGAGACATGATATGTAGATGTGATATTATTTCATTCTATGCCTTACATATCGGAATCTTCCATTTCGGAGTTCATCACAAAGCTAGGAAAAGCCAACGTTATATCCCTGAAAAACAAAGAGGACAAAACAAAGAGATAAAAATGGAACCACAAAACTGGGTCTTTTCCAAGAATGTTTGAAAAATAATAGTACAAATGTAGAATTTAGTACTCACTTTAAATATGGCAGGGTCATGTTCTTTATCAAAGACGGATGTTTCAAAACAAAAGCCTTCCACTCTTCTTGGTCGATCCTCCCATCACCTTTTGTATCTGCATCAACAAATGTCTATAAAAAAAAAAAAAAGGAAAGAAAAAAAGACACAAACACACTTAAGCAACGGAAAAAAGGGCCAAAAAAAGGACAAAAACACATAAGCAACAAAAAAAAAAGGAAAAAAAAGAGTAAGGATTTCAAAACAGAGCAACCCATACCTTATCCACAATTGTTTCAATCACATCATCTGCAAGTATCAGATCTGATTCATGCAAAAACGCCAACACCATCTCCTTCAACTGCCACGTGACAGATTAACTTTTTGAGAATTATTTTGCATTACGTTGCTCAGAAATATGAGAAGCGATAAAACTCACGAGTCTTTAATGTTCATTCTAAATGTTAGAGATAAGTCTATTTTTTAATGTGGTATGAATTTATTACGATGAGAAAAAAAATCTACAATAAAAAATAATACATATCATGAAAACCAACAATCAATGCTTGAAGATCAAATAACACTATAGAAGGTAGGGTTTTCAACAAAATAGTCGCTTATAATTTGTTAAATACACTATAATGATGTGTTTTTAAACTTTATGGTTTGAATTAGGTTTTGAATTATGTGGTTTAAACGATGGTTTTAAATTGATGTTTAAAATGGAAAAGTTTAAAACAATAATAAAACGTCATATCAAATTTAATACGAGAACTAATGATTGAAAAATATAGTTCATGAAAGAAAATAAGAATAAGAATAGTTTTGACTATAAAAAATAGTTCAAAACAATTTGAGCTTTAAGGAAAATTAAGTTATCAAAACTAATAATTTAGACCTTTTAAACGATCTTTACTTTCTAACTGATTTAAAACTTGTATCTATCAAACGTTCATTTTTATAGGCCTATAGATTTAAAGCTACTTAAAATGTTATAAATACGAGCACCAAACGTGCATTAATAACTCGGATATAACGGAATAACACATGCCACGAAGCGTAAAAATCAGATGAAAAAAGAAGAATTTGCAACACTTACCTCATCTCGCTCGATGTACCCTGTGTGTCTCAGATCATACAACCTAAAAGCAACTGCAAGAGGATCTTCATCAACTTAGTTTACAACATATATGCCTAAATAACTAGCTAGTTAAATTAAACTAATTTATTTGAAGCAAATAATATACTCTATATAAGTAGTTCAGTTAAAGTATTACAGATTCTAAAACAGTAGTAAGCATAACATAAGAATCTTACAAAGAAACTATTCTTACATAAAATTTTGTTTTCCACAGGCGCATCAGGGTGAAAAATACCCAACGATCGAACAAATTCCCCAAACTCAATGACCCCGTTGCGTTTCATATCAAACAAATCGAAAATCTACAAGAAAAAACCATTTTTGATTGCTTAGTGAACTTAGCGAAGTCAAAAATAACAGAGAAATAATGAAATACTAAATATTGTAGCAAAGATCAGGAGGAACCAGAATCACACACCCTATCGGCGAAAAGATTCTTTTTGTTCTTGTTTCTAAAGAGTGCAAGCTGGAATTCTTCCTGTTTAAGAATTAGATAAGGCAACTGTTACTAATTTGTAAAAAAGATATGAGATGAGATAATTTGATGCTATTATTATGTCTCTACCACAGATTGCATTTCAGAAGACAGAAGATTAAACAATTTTAAAATGTTTAAGTAATCATTAAAAGAACACACCTTAAGGATAAGACCGTCATCAATTATTGAGCTGCTCAACTTTTTGAAAAGCTCATATAAGGCTTCTACTTCGCTCACTGTAACTGCATCATACAAAAAATTAATGAATACCAAGGCTCATCTTAACTCATCTACCTAGTGTTGAGATCATAAATTTTACAATGCCATTTTATAATCAATTTTGAATGATAAAACTCAAAGAGATGGTAGTTTGGTATTGATTTTGGAGGCTCGAAAAATATTTTATGTATAACACGATATGCAAGTAGTGTGTTTGATATAAAAATGGTTAAAAAGTACCTTGCACATACCCTAATTCATTTTTTATTATTCGTATAATTAGCCTTGCTATGTCAAAAAGGATCAATTATTTGTATACTCACAAGGTGTTTCAGCAGCAAGGACGGTTGGCTCTTCATAGCCAGGAGTTTTCAGTGCTTGCTTGGATGAAAAGCAGCCCATTATGTAGACACATAACTCACTTAAAGAAATTTCATGTGGGCTGAAAAAAGGCAGACCAATCACTCCACAAAAAAGGAAGCACAATCTGTCAATAACGCGCCATGTTACACAACTGTTGGAGAAAAAAGAGTGAATCATGTTCCTGCGATCTTTTTTCCAATCAAATCAAGGGTTTATGGACCTCTAGAATATTCTAAGGGAATGCTTATATGGGATAAGGCAATTTTACAACATTGGTAAGGCATGGATGTTTTAACATTTGGATAACTTTTTAAGAGTGTGATATGTGAATAGAAGCAATTCTATATTATACGTTGTAAATTTTAATATGGATAGTATCAAACTGTTAAAATTTTAACTCAATGACTAAAATATCTGGTGATAAATTTTAACGTGAATAATTATAAATCAGACTACGAATAATATATTGATTTTACATGTGTCACACCACTAAAGCCTTTCTATCTTTTTTACCATAGCAGTAAATATTAATTCGTCCCTGACCAAATATGTTTATAAAAACATTGTTGAGAAAAAAAAAAAGTGTTTGATAATATTTAGCAAGGGATGAATATGTAGTAGAAAATTCAAACTACTAGAAAATTATTTGGCAATGTTTTCAAAATAAATAAAAATACTTTTAGTTTAAAATATGAGAATTTTTTTAAAATTATATTAAAAGTTTTTGAAATTTTTCTTCCAAAAAAATGTGCAAACACATTGTCTAAAACTCTCACAATAATACGAGACGGATATTTTCATTAGTTATTAAAGAGGATAATCATCAAGTCATGACCAAAGCAGATCTGATTTTTTCCGCTCTCAACTCCAAAATATATTTCGGATTCCAAGGGACTCAAGCTGGCCATCAATAAAGAAACACATAGAAACAAAATAAACAGTCAAGTGGGTAGAGATATTTATAATCTACAATTGTATAAACAGTCAAGTGGGTAGAGATATTTATAATCTACAATTGTATATATATATGGTCTATTATTAAAAAAAGAAATAATAAAAAATTGTGGCGCCAACATGCAAATCTAGTACATGCCTCAAATTCTCCTAGAATCACCCTCCACATGGATCTAATTTCAGAAGTTAAAACAAAAGCAAAGGAAAAAATAATAATAATAAAAAAAGAAAAACAGATCCTCTCTTGGCTGCTCATATAATATAGTATAGTGTACAAAGTTCTCTTTTATTATTATTATTATTTTTTTTATTTTTCTGGTAATCAATGTTGACCGGTAAGCTCATGGCGGCTCAAAATGTGGCTAATCCTTCAACTGACAGCCGTTTGGTTTACATATTCAAATAAAATAGACTTTTTTTAGATAATAATGTATAACAAAAATGTCTAAATTGTGGTTGAGATTTACGAACAAACAAACAAACAAAGCGTAAAATCAGTAAAAAAGGCCAATCGTTTATATGATCATGACTTATGAATGCCAAGGAAAGGAAATTCAGAAAATCCAGCCATATAATATGTAATAAATAAATAAATAAATAGATGAAATCTGCATAATTGGAATTAAAAACTTGTGGTACGAAAGACTTAATTATGAGAGACCATGAACAACGAACCAAGAAAGATAATCATAAAAGCAATGAATAATTCAGAAAAGATCAGCCCTTTTCCCGTCTTTTTTCATCTACCACAAGGCTAAAAACCAAACGTGCACAAAGTCAGAAACCCAGTTCCAAAAAGACGAAGAATTAAGGAAAGAAAAGTGATTCAAGAATCCGATCTAGAGAGAGAGAGAAAGAGAGATGTACCTGAGAGACAGAGATGTTATTTTGCCGAGCTTTTTCTTCTTCTCGTAGTCTGGTTTGTTACATGGCAAATGTATATATACACACGCACATATATATATATAGATCCTAAGGTCTATTTTCGCTTTCGTTTTTCATATATATATATATATATATATATATATATATATATAAAGATCCTACCGTCTGATTTCTCTTTCATTTTTCATTTTTTATTTGGAGGGATTTCGCTATCATTCAGCTTTGCCAGTTGGGTCAGCTAATTTATTAAAATTCATAAATGACAGAGTGTCAACTTTTATTTATTCTCTTTATTTTTTTATTTTTTTTGTGGGGAAAGAAACAATTGTTTTCTTTTTTTTCTTTTTGAATAGATGTATATTTTTTTTTGAAAGATTTTAGCCATGCCCATAAACTACAGCACGTCCACGTACTAACATATTTAAAAAAGAAAAAAGCAAAAGCAAACAAAAAAACAAGGTGCACGCTTTTCGATCCAGCGTTGCTTATTTATTTTTTATGTTTTTGTTTACATTTAAAGTTCATAAGAATGTCTAGAGCTTAGGCTGTAGTTTAAATCTTACGTCTTCATAAATTTTTTTTTTTTCTAAAATTTAAAAACTTTTTTTTTTTTTTTAAATGAAACATCAGCACACTAGAAAGAAAATATGTTGGATAAACATGTATGAGAGATCAACTAGTGCCAAGAATATAGGCGAGATCAAGTCTTTGGGCTCACTCTTATTAGATGGCTTCCTGTGATAAATTAACATATGATGGCAAAATTAGAAAATTATTTAAATCGTCAATTTCACTCTTAGAATAATGAAATGAATTATAACAACTATACTAGTAATCTTGTTTATTATTTTTCTAGTTTAAATGGGTTTGTGGATAAGTCATATGATCTTTTTTCCTCCCTTACTTATTTCCCCTACAACACAAAGATAAATGAAATATTTATGATTCATGTCACACTTTTTTGGTGTAAATATCTTAAGAAACTATCAAATTAAAAGTCATAAATAAAAATGACAATGAAATTAAAAAGACTAAAATACTTTTAGTGACAATAAAAAATATCTCATTTTTATAGAATTTAATTTGTGTTTTGAGTCTATATTCAGTAATATAAATTATAGTATGATGATGTCGTATGACTTTTTTGTAATTATTTTTTTAGTGGCATAAATCAATCTAAACTTTATTTTTGAGGCAGAGCAAAGATAAATTGATGTAGAAAATTCACTAATGTACGACAATATCTCTTTATATAACTAATTATCAATAATTTTAGGCTTTAGCTTGCTTTCTTGATATCATCTCTAAATTAATAAACACCCAGAGAAGTTGGGAAAAACAACAATATTTATTATCTGTTTTCATTAAGAAATCTTCCCCTTTTTCTACAAAGGGAGAAACTAAGGCATAAATCTTATAAACAGAGCATACAATTTAATGTCCGTCGCTAGAGGTGTGTTGCTCTTGATTTCTCAACCAAAATTGAAAAAAATACTTGTATCTCTTTGAGTCGTCCCACCCTTATTGAGTTAGTCTAACTTGATAACATATCTAAAGCGATCAAAATTTATTAAAGAGTACTTTTAATATTTCCAGCATTAGGGTAAAATATGTACTACAATCGACAAAAATTAACAATAATAAGAACATTTTTACAATATTTATACTAAAAAAATGGAAGTAGTATATTTCACATGGTATTCTATTTTATGCTTTAATACATAATCTTTTAAATGCTATATCTGTCTTTTGTTATAATTATGATAGTTTAAAACTAAATAATTTGCAAATAATAGTATTGTACAATGAAAAAAGATGAATACATCAACTCATAATAGTTGAATGTCAAAATTTGACATATATATTACACTTGGTATCAAAACTTAATACTTAGTATACCGAAAATAACACTGCATTGAAACTTTTTTTTATACTCGATTACAAAAAATATAAAATTGATACACTTGTTTAGTACTGATGTTATATTTTAAAATTATGAGTTAGTACTCAAATATTTTATTTTAAGAATCAGGTTGAATATGGAATAATTATATTGAAAACAAATTATGTAACAGAATTAAATTCCTCTTCAAATTAGGATTAACTCCACGTAATTAAGACTTCAATGAACCCAAAAAGTCCTCTTAATTCAGCGTCCTATTACATGTTCTGAAGCCTTGTTTCACTTTAGGGTTACAAATAGTTTCCGAATTGTCAAATCTTCAGCAATAATTTAAAAGCATATGAGCAATAATTGGAAGGATTTCACGTGATTAATATGAATGCAAGGGCTCCGCCAATTATCACAAGTCAATGGCCTTTTTTTTTTTATTGGGTGAATATTAGATTTATATGTAGCACTACTTTAGCCATAAAAAACTAGACTTCCGTTTAGAACTTCAGTTATAATTGACGTTTTAAGTTTAAAAACTGTAGTATGTTAGAACTTTATATTGTAGCAATTTTTTATTTTTTACTGTAGCTGCCAAGAGCTTTACACTATTTACAATTGTAATTAATAAGTGAGAACTAAGTTTCAAACACTTTTTAAATATTCATGAAGATATAGGTCAAAAGCCCCATTAGTATAACAATTAGGGTCACAAGTATCTAGGATATGATCTTTTTTAATTATTATTATTATTATTATTGTTGCATCTTGAAAATGAATATGTAAGATCTTGATGAAACACAACCAAGATTTTCCATACACATTAGCTCCATCAAAGATGGGGTGGGACTCTTAATTTTTGGCCTATACATAAGGGCTTGGGTTCCGTCGTGTCCAATGTACCGCCAAATGACATGTCCCTTTGTATAAAAAAAAAGAACATTGAAGTCTTTTCACTTATATAAAGAAGATATGAAATTGCATAGACCATTTCACCACTTTAATTAATTTTGTTCTCCTTCTTGACTCAAAATACGAGCCATGAATGCTGACATCCAAGCAAAAAAAAAAAAAGTTAATTACCGTTTTCTTTATACCTTTTTAGAGGGACAAATTCAAATTCTTATTTTATTTTATTTTATTTTATTTCGATATGGTTAATAAGATTACAAAGGTCTACACCATTTTTGCTTTGAGGACTTGTGATTTTTTGAACATATTTTGACATAATCGTTCAAAAATGAAATGAGGAATAAAATGGTGGGAAGAATTTTAGGAAAAAAAAAGAGAGAAAATAGCATATTTCAAATATCCGAGAACCTTTAAGGGAAAAAAAAATATTTTTATAAGGACACATTAAAATATTACTATACAGATTCTAGAAAAAGTCGCCATTTTTCACATCGAACGTTGTAGGAATTTCATCGACTCCTTTTCTTTATTTTTTTTCTTTCCTTTTTCTGGCTAAGGATATGGATAAATCTTGATTGGCAAAATTTCGAATCCGATGTATCAATTGTAAGTTGCAACAAAGCAAGTGCCTACAACTGCAAAGGTCAACTTTTGGGGGCCCAATAACAGTGCCTTCCACTTCAAGAATCACGTGTTTTGCAGGTGGGGACAAGACCAAAAATGTTAACTTTTTGTTGTGACACAATAAAAGTTGAAATTTTTTAAGTATAAAGAGAAATTTAAAAAAATAATGTTTATTGAAAATTTCACCTTGTGAGTTCTCATATATGAAACAGAAATCATGGTTTTGCATACACGTGTTCATGATAGGCTAATGAGTTAACAGTCAAGTTAATAACATGTTGTAGCCTGTGTCTTTAACATTCTATTACTTATGTTTTAAATCTTATTTTTAATGCTTGAGACCATTTTTCTAGATTCTTCGTGCACAATATATATTAAATTTATGACAAAATGCATTTAATTATTATTTTTACGTGAGTATTTCTTTTTTTTTTTTAAAGATTTAAGGGTTCTTTAATTAGGATGGTTTGGAACCTTAATTATATATGAAAGTGCATAAAACTTCATAAATAATCACAAGTAATTTGACTTCCTCTCAATAGCGTCTGTAGGCCGACGTTTTGAGTGAGAGACTGAGAGCTATCAAGTTATCAAATCGATGCAATATATATATATATATATATATATACATAGCATGCCAAGTCGATGAAACTTTTAGTTTGTTAAAAAAAAATGTTTTGACAGGGTAAAAAACGATGAGGATTATGTATTAATTGTGAAACTTTGAACTTAATAAACTTTAAGATTTGTACGAAAATGCACTCACATTAAAAGCATATGACGGTCAAAAACCACCAATAATTAAGATCTCCATGATGTTGTGTGAGATATAATGATGGTTAAAATTAGACTGTAGATGGCGGTTAGAAAACGCTCGCTGTCTAATGCTGCTACTCTCTGGTTCCGCAACCATTCTATTCACCTATAGGATTTTAAGGGCAGTCTAAATTTACACGTTATATTGTGGTCATTTTTCCACCTGCTATTAAATGTCGAAACAAATTTTCTGGTCAACCCTAAATATCAAAGATGGAGCTTCTTTTGTAGGCGGCTATCTTTCAAATGCGTGCGCCTCTTCACCCTCCAGTCGTAGTTTGCCACGTATTGTACATGGCTCGAAAATTATATCTAATCATGTCCTATTTTATATATTCTCATATTACGACGTGTTAATTAAAGTATTTTATTTGATAAAATTTTTTAATTAATATGATATAATATTTTAATTAATATAGTATTTTAGTTGATGCGTCATAAGAGAAGAATAATGGACACAAAATAAATTAAATATTGTTAATAAAAATGCTTTTTTTTCCAAGAAATAAAAATGATTTAATATCGTGTATGAATGTTTCTTCTTCTTTTTGGCCTTTATGAAATGACTAAATAGGATACGAAGAAAGTCTGATAAATAACGGGGACAAATTGGTGGGACGATGAGCTCCTGTATACATATCTAATGTCTTTTCCTTTAAGATCAATGACTATTGTTTCATGGTAGACTAGTGCCATATATATATATATATATATATATTATCATGTATTCATGCACTTGTCAACAGTGTTTATAAATTATGCACTTGTCAACAGTGTTTATAAATTAAAGTGTTGTCGTCCTGTCACATAACTGGTGATTTAGACAACATGTGGCGAATGGTGGGATAATTTTACAACTTTTGATCTTTTGCTCTTTCATTACTTTTGGATTTTTGCCATAAAGAAGGAAAAGATCAAACAGTTTTCCCCCCAATTATTCGGTAACTATTTTTGTTCATAGTAAACTGCTTCTAAAACACACAATACGCACTGAGTGTTTCTTTTTATCAATGAATTGTTATTTATCAACAATCTTATCTCGACTCCAAAATCCAAGTGTATGTGTGTGTATTAGACTCATTTCTTAATTAATTTTCCTTTATTCTCTTCCTTCGGTCTGGACAAAATGTTTAATTATTGATTTGGCTGATGAAGATATTGTCAAAAAACAGTAAAGAAAAGCCCAACTAATAAAGTTTCTTTATTTTTTTCAACTTTTTTTTAAGGGATGTTAAAAAGCCAACAAAAGGAGCTAATAAAGCAGGTGCATTATTGATATTGTGATCAACTGTTGACTTTCCAGCGAAACAAAAAGATTAAGAGCAGTATATATTGAGAAAATCTTTCGATGATCTCTAGTGAAAATCGTGCTTACGTTTGTAATGTTGATTGATATTGAATGCACATGATTTCTCCGCAGAAAAAGAGTCCACGTAATGTCGAAAGGGGTAGAATTCAAAATCGTTGAAAATGCAACCAAAAAAAAAAAAAAAATCAGTTTAGCCAAAGAATATGTGCTTGCGAGAAGCATACTTTATTTTCTAAATATTCGTGCATATATGCATAAATTTTTAATTCGATTTTTTTCCGTAAAGGCTAAGGTTATTATTTGAAAATGCGAATCTAGTTATTAAATTCATAAAATAAAATTTAGCATTCCGAAGGCCTCTCAAGAAACATCCATGAAAGTCCATTGATTAAATATTCTATCAGGTTTAAAAGAAAAATACTAAAAGTTCTATAAACATCTATCTTGAAGTGGGAAACTAGAAATAGAGTATAATTGTTGTAAAATTAGAGATAAAGCAAGAAAACTGTAATCTCAATTCAATTATTTGATGTAATATATAAGGAGTAATCAATGATCAGTTGAGAATTAATTCCTAATTTCTTTTAATTAACTATTTCTAATAAAGGAACTCAAGCACAACCTAGAAAATGGAATTTAATAAAGCTAGCACAAACAATCGTTGTACTGGATTATGATCTTCACTAATTTTGTAAGCTTATTTTATGTATAAATAATTGCATATCATATAATCTGACCGACACATTGGTGGTCATAACTTATCTTAAATTTAGATCCGATGATCTTGCCTTCTTCATTAATAACTTTTAACTATGAAGAGTTTTGCACAATTTTCAGTTTCTGAAATTTTCTCACTACATAATAGGATTGATATTGTAATTTCCATCCTCGTCAATCTACCTTCTTAATTCGAATGTATGTATTTTGATAAACCATAGCCACCGGAGTTCAGCCACCAGCACCATACCCTCTGACTTTCACCGTAGTTCTACGCCGTGGAAGTCGTGGTTTCAATATGTATGAATTTCTATTTTGATACTTTGTTTTAGGTTTTGATGAGTAGGTTTAATGTTTAGATTTGCACGTCAATTTAATTTTATTGATGATTATGATGAATTTGTGATAATATGCATGCATTTTTTTTAAAAAAATTTTTTCTTTTTCCTTGTAGAGTGTCTTGTTGAAACTCTATAAGAACATAATAAATTAAGGACTCCCACTGCAGTAAACTTTGCGTGTCAATCTAAATATGTGGATTAGAGAAACGAAACAACAACAACAACAATAATCATAATAAATATTATTATTATTATCATCAAATAATCGAGGAAGTATTACGTCACAATAAATTCGCATTCTTCAACTAAAAAGGAGAAAAAATCCCTAGAAAACAAAAAGATGTCAACAATTTTTTTTTTTTTTTCCTTTTCACTAATGTGAGAAAAACTACAAGTATATGCAACGATCTATTCATACACCTGGATTCATGTAAGAGCTGCAAATCTTAATATGTATGTATGTAAGTAAAGTATTCTAATGGTCATTCCATCAAAATACGAGAAGAAGAAAACCGAAAACTGTGTGGTATTGTTTTTGGTGTTTTTAGAAATGTTTTGGTATTTTTTTTGAAACAAAAATTTAAAAAACATTTTCAATATCATTTATTAAAATTTTTCATTTCTTAAAACAAAACCATTCTCACTCATTTTAGAAATACTACCAAACGAAAATGCATAATATATCTTCAGCTATACAAACTAAAATAAATACTAGAGATGCCGAATAGACCCAATAGTCCAACCTACAATAACATTATGGATTTGAGCTTCTTGGCCTTTCATTACTAGATAAATACGGTAATTATATATGCTCAATCCTCAAAGCTGATAACTGATAAAAAAAAAAAAAATTGTCAGCCACAATTCAAAGAATAAAAAACAAATGAGAATTCCACCTATTATTATCTATACTCTATTGATTGTGTTCTATTTTGAACCGTTAAATCTGTATTAGATTTTATCAATTTCACAGATTTTTTTTTATTTTTTATTTTTTTTATTTTTATGAGATTTTGATAAGATCTAATGTTTAAAACACACGTCTAAAGTAATCTCAACATAGAAAGCTCCAGAAAAGAAACCAGAAGTCCCTTTTCCTCTTGCCCTGTCTAATTGTGTATTCTAATTGTATCTTAGTTGGTTGCAACTTTTTATGTTAGAGGATGAATTCTCTTGATTATGATGTAATGGAGGACGTAATCCGGTTGGATTCCCGTTAATTAGGTATTAGTGCCGACAATTTGGTCACGAAGAAAATGGCATAATACGTATATATGTAATTAATACAAATCGAATATATATGTGTGTCTATATATATATATATATATATATATATATATATATAAAATACAAGTTGAATATGTCAAGAACGTCGGTTTGGAGTTTATCAATACATGCGCTTATCACGACAATTAACAACTGGATTCCCTTGTTACTTTCAATAAAACCCCACAATAGAGAGACAGACGACATACTTTAATTAGTAAGAAATTATCCCAAAATGGGGCTTCAATTCCAGTTAAACTTACATGAAATATTTTTCCCATTAGAAAAAACATTATAAACGAATGTAGTAGTGAAAATACTTTCTCTACTGATCTATCATGTCATTATACTTGTATGTTATCTTGCGCTGCGCCCAACTCTATATATTCATTATATTTCTCTCTCTCCTAATTAGTTTGAAAGAATATTATTCTTAATTTTTTTAATTCTCAAAAATTATCTTCCAAAATTAAATCAATGTAAGAATTTTAATCATTCTCAGCACTTTGAGAAATTTCCACCTAGTAATTAACCATCTTTAAATTATATTCCTAATCTAGAAATTAAAATGTAATAGGGTATTTGGGACCTTGGTTGGAATTAAGTGGTTTAAAATACTATAACATATAAAAGTTTTACACTGTAGTAGCTTTTTACATTGTAGTAGCTTTTTGTATTTTACTATAATTACTGAGAACTTTATATTAATGTTGGTTTGAACTAAATGGGTTTCAACCAACTTCTCAAATATAGAGTATAATATACAAGGCCAGTTTGTGTGTAGAGATAATATGCATGATTACAAAATTTAGCGCTAACTTATACCACTGAATGCTGTTCAATTATGTATTAGTGCTGAACTTTTTCGGTTATATAATAAAAAGGACACCTATAAAAGCATAGTATATTATTGCGTACTTGTATATGTATAAAAAAAGAGTGGGAAAGTACAAGTTAATTATATATTGATTAGGTAAAAGTATTTATCTCGTTAGGTGACGATTTGGACTTTAGAGTTTATCGCCTAAACACGACTTATTTTGCTAATCAACAACTAGATTCCCTTTGTCCAAAGTATCACTGTCTTCATAATAAAGAGACAAATAAAGCACTTTCATTAGGAAGTAGGGATGCTAAAACAGGGTTTAAACAACATAATCAACCAATGGAAGTTGGTCACCCAAAAACCAAAAGGAAAATGACTTTACCAAGTCTACGTATATATAAGGAGATAGCAACGAAAATGACTTTACCAAGTCTACGTATATAAACTATTGTGTACTTGTACATGTATAAAAAAAAAGGTGGGACAGTACAAGTTAATTATATATTGATTAGGTAAAAGTATTTATCTCGTTATGTAACGATTTAGACTTTACAGTTTATCACTAAGACACGACTTATTTGGCTAGTCAAGAACTAGCTTCCCTTTGTCCAGAATATCACTTTCTTCATAATAAAGAGACAAATAAAGCACTTTAATTAGGAAGTAGGGATGCTAAAACAAGGCTTAAACAACATAATCAAGCAATGGAAGTTGGTCACCCCAAAAACCTAGCAAGGAAAATGACTTTAACAAGGCTAATATATAAGGAGATAGCACGAGAGAGAAGAGGAAAAAAGTAGATTGCAAATGGGTTTTGGTCAGCACTTAAATATACATGATCAATTGTCATAATTTCACATAAATTACTAGAAAACTAATTATTTTATCAGTAAGTATTATTGTTTTTTATGTAGTCAATTTTATTATTATAAAAAATTAGATTTCAGGTGTATTACACTTTGAATTTGTTTATCTCTTTTTGGTAACAGGAAAAGAAAACTAAAGGGAAAGAAAAGTAATAATCTACGTAAAAATAAAATAGAGAGAAAGGGGAGTATCTTTCTGTTATTGGGTTTTTATGTTTACAATACATATTTCTTTCCTTTAAGCTTTCATAATGGGAGAAATTAAAATTGAGTTTCTTTCAAGATTTCAAAATTTCTTCTCCAATCTCTTCCTTTCACTTTTCTTTCATACCAAACAAAAAAAAACCATGATTCTCAAAATCTTTCCCCTAAAACAGTTGACAGGAGAATTCATTTTTGGTATAGGTGTATAGAGCAATACCATTATGCTCTCTAGCCATTTAGACTGTAACGATCTTACTTACGTAGCCGTTACTTAACTACATAATCATAAATTTAAACATACTTCAACGTAAAGTATTTACATTGTGGAATAATTTTTTTTCTAAAACGAAATATAATAATTATTTCTTAAAATAATTCTTCTAAAGAGTTAATAATTATTTCTTAAGACATAATTTTGTAAATCTAACATAATAATAATTTCTTAAACTTAATAATAATAATTTCATAAAACTTTTCTTTTTTAAGGCAAAGATAATTATTTAAAACTATTTTCAAAAAAAATTTCTTAATTTAAACTAAGAAACATTTCAAAATTAAAATATTTTCTTATTAACATAAACATAATTAACAAAAACCTTTTTCTTTAAACCTTTTCTTAAATTAAAATAAACTTTTAAAAACACTTCTAAAATTAATTCTCGTTAAACTTTCTTAATTGAACATTTACATATATTTGTTCTATGATCCGATGCAACATTTTAAATAAATCCTAAAACTTTCTAAACTGATCTTAGTTTCTAAAACACGTTACAAGTGTGGGGCCAAATCAAGTCAACAACCTAGCAAAAGAAAGAAAAAAAAAAAAAGGAGAGGAAAGGCAGATTTGGGGCACTGCAGCACCAAGGTTGGGCGCCGCAGTGCCGTGGCCCTGGTAGAAGAGTGTCGAGGTGTCGACAGGTGAGCGTTGCAGCGCTCGTTTCAAGTGCCGCGGCACCAAGGCGCTGTGTTGCACATTTTTTACAGATTTTTGAAGCAAAAAAGGGGAAACTATTAGGGTTTTTTATTAGTTGCTATTTTTCTCTTCTTTTAGGTATAAATAGACATAAGGTGGTTAGGGTTGTGCGTGTGACTTTGTAAGAGTGGCATTATTTTGTGTGAGGCATATTTTTTGTGAGAGCTCTATTGTTGAGAGAAAAATTTCCACAAAAGGTGCTAGGCAGAAGAGAGATTTGAGAAACACTATTTGAGTGTGTGTAATAAATTTTTCTTGTATTATGTAATCTCCTTCATCATAGTGGAATTTACAATGGGCAGTAACAGAACGTAGTCTCGAATTTGGACGAACCTGTATAAAAATTTGGTGTCTATCTTTCTTCTTTTCTCCATTTTTTTTTCATTTATTCGTTGTTGTGATCCTTAGAATTAGAAGGTGCCTAATTCCCCAATAAGTGGTATCAAAGTGGAGGTTTGGATCAAGAATGATGACCAGAGAAGAAGGTTCGGTAGCCGATATCACCAAATTTGATGGTTTAGATTTTTTCAATTGGAGGATGCAACTGGAAGACTACCTTTACAGCAGGAAATTGCACTTGCCCTTGGGTAATAAGTCCGAAGGCATGAAGGATGAGAGTGGAATCTCCTTGATAGACAGGTACTGGGTGTGATCCGTTTGACCCTATCAAAAAATGTGGCCCACAACGTTACGAAGGAGAATATTATAGCAGGGATGATGAAGGCTCTGTCAGAGATGTATGAGAAGCCCTCAGCCAATAACAAGGTACATCTCATGAAGAAGCTCTTTAATTTAAAAATACTTAAAGGTGCCTCGGTGGTAGAGCATTTGAACAATTTCAACACCGTCCTGAACCAATTGGTCTCAGTAGAGATTAAATTTGATGATTGGAACAATGCCCTAATTCTCTTGGCCTTGTTACCGAATAGTTGAGAACCCATAAGGGTGGCCATTACCAATTCAATTGGGAATGAAAAACTGAAGTTTGTTGATGTTAGAAACTCTATTCTGGCGGAAGAAGTTCGCAAGAAGGATTCGGGTGAAGCCTCTACGTCAAACTTGGCCCTTAATGTTGATAGTGGAGGCAGGAAATTTGAGAGACATTCTGTCACAACCCGCCTTTTCGGGCTGTGATTAAAATTTTCCTTTCATACTTAGGGGCAAAAATTTAAATTTTTTTTTCTTTTGAAACTGAAATAAATACTTTACTTTACAATAAATTTGGTAACTCTCAAAATACTTTCTCTCACTTATTTTTATATAAACATTCTTACTTTTACAACATTTTCCTGTTCAAACATTCCTTTTCAAAATAACATATAAAATGCACAGTGAAAACATTCAGTAGCGGACTCCATACTCAATTTGCACACATCATCCGTCCGTCAGCGCATCATTACGATTTATTTTGACCTTCTCGTCGAAATACCTACAGGATGAAAAACTTAATGAGCTAACGCCCAGTAAGTCCCATAAATCCCACATGGATAATCAATTGAATACATGATTCAATTATGCTTTCTTATGAACTTTTCTTATCTTCATCATTTCTTATCTTTCTCCTTAGGGCCCAAGTGTTCGTACCACTGCGCAATATCATTTAGGTCTACATAACACCGTGACCATATTTTATCCTTTAAACTCCCCTTACTTCGGGAGGCGATATGATACTTTTCTTAACTTCTGGTGATATGTTTACCAATTCATATAATTTGGTTGTCATACCAGGCATGAAATGATAATCACATGTTATCCATGATATATGAGTTCGTATGCATAGCAGAGTACACACAAGTACCTACTTCGTATACATACACGCATTCATTATTGTATACATTGATACACAATATCTTGTACATAACAATACATAACATGTTATATACTTAGGTATTCTATTCGTATACATACAAGCATCGATTCTATACCTCTTAGACATTTATTTCATATCATCATACAAGTTTGCATTGTAATATATACCCTAATATGCATATTTACGCATTCTACATCTACCATTTCATGCTGTAGGTGGGAAGGGTACTTACTTACTTTTGTGCACTGCAAAATCAACTTTGATCTTCGGTCTCCTAGACTCTTAGGATTCTGTTGGCTAATTACGAAACTTATTAGCCAATTTCAATACATTTCGTCATAAAACGTTCATTGCTTAATCATTCAAGTTGTATAACTGTACACAACTCTGCAGATACTGATTTTTTTATTTCTTTCTAATTCTACCCTATCGTTACTTACGAAGGGCAAAAATCTTTCTAATCACTTTCTTTTCCTATCTGTGACCTTATTAGAGCTACTCAGGTTATTCAAGCAAAAATAACGATTTTGCCCTCCGTGCCTTATTGACCGATCTGAGCTCAATTCTGTTCTTTTAACAAAAACGGCTACACATTAACTTCAAAATAATGTCCTAGTGGCTCGAAACCCTTAAGCCCCTTTTTTCATAAAACTTTACGGTTTGGCCTCTAAACTGAAAATTGTGACAATTTTGTCCCCGGGGCTAAAATTTTCTCTTTACATAAAAAATTTCTATTTTTCATAAGAAAAATTTTTGCTCAAAGTAACACACCTTGAATCATTTTGAAAAATGATGTTTTTGCCATTTTACCATATTTTAACTTTTAACAAATTCTTGAAAATTCAAAAACTCACAAACGGTTGATTTTTTTGACGAACCGTCCGCGATGGCTAACAATTTCTTTAAGATCTACAACTTTTGTGTTTTAACTTTTTCAAAAATCTCACTGTACAGGGGTGTTTTTGGCTATTTTTTATTTCTGCTGAGAAAGAAAGTTTTCTTTCAATTTAGTCCCTTTGACGTTTTTGTCAAATTCCTTTTCAAAATTTCAATTCTACCCCTGCAGAGTCTATTCTATGCCTTTCTCAGGTCATTTTCATACTCAAACCTCATTTTTACACAATTTAACCATAAAATTGCAAAAACATAATTTTATGCAAAAATTGCCATTTTGCATCATAACTCAAAATTTCATCACTTAAACATGCTATGCATCACCTTCACATGAAATTTCATTAAACATAACCTCAAAAACTCATATGGATTTAAAAAAATAAAAATCCATTAAATCCAAAACTTTGAATACCAAAACTTACCAAAATAACCTCTTTTTGATTTCTAGCTTTGAAATTCCTTGTGATCTGCCTCTAAGCCTCCTTTTCATGCAAAAATAACATGGCTTAACATTTTCCCTTCAACCCATGAAAAACCCCTTGAAAACTCAATAAAAAGTTTAGAATTTTACCTTTAATCTTGTAAAAATCCTTGGGGCTTGCTTCTAAAATTGTTTTGGGGTTATTTTTGTAATTTTTGAGGT
>CAMOHE010042587.1:0-14209 GCA_946598075.1 Artocarpus hirsutus
CTGTACTTTTGAAACTATAATTTATCTACACTTTTAAAAATAATCACACAGATTTATAATTTCCTTGTTGTATTATTGCGTTACTGCAATATTCATTTTGACATAGAAATCATTTTCATAAATTTATCCATACTATATGGATTTTGTGATTAAATTTTGAAACAGTAAACCTTGATACATTTGTCCTCAAAACTAATAATTAACTATTTTTACAACTGTGTACACATATATGTATATATATGTATATGAATTCTAAGAAAAATATTATGTATTTAAACTTTGCTCAACATAATTATTAATATTTATATATATATATATATATATATTTAACTTTGAAACTTAAAAATGTAATTTAAAACATATATTTTTCATTAAAAAAATTTCACAATGTAAACTTCAAATCTCATTATAAAAACAATAGTTGTGATTTTATAAAAGTTTTGTAAATTAAATTGACTATCTGAATAGTCAATTTAATTTCAATTCTAAACTTAGCACAATTTTGTGCTTCACGAACTACTTCTTATACAGAGCTATTTATGGGTCCGAATCTTAGCAATAGATCAGCATTTGGGGACCTCATCAATGCTCTTCTTCTTCTTCTTATTCACTATTATTTTAATAACTGATATTATTATTATTGTCATTGTTATTACAACAATAATAATAAACCTTACATAATTACTAATGTGTAAAATAATTAACTATACACATTCAAAACATTGGAATTCTTGCATCCTTGAACTTGGTGCTCACCATTTTTAATTTATGGTATGGAGCTCATGATCACTATTGATCTAGGTTTCTTTTACTGAACTGTTAACACATAGGAATTTTTACATAATCTTAGTAAGTTGGAAATTCTACTTTTGCCAATAACATCATCTTTTTGGCTCATGTATAAAATTAATGAATCATAAACTCTTGGTTTAGCACATCAAATAATTATTTTTAATTATTTTAATGTACTATCATAACATTACATTATTACATGTTTCATAAATAAAGCACATAATTTTGTGCATTCACAACATTAATTATTTCTAAGGTCTTACGGCTATTAAGACCTTTAAATATGCGTGTTAATAAATGCTAAACTTGTACTTTCTTAAGTACTTAGTTAAGTCATGAGGAAAAAACCCTTAATTAATCATAATTATTAACGTTTGAATTTTTCGGGTCATTACATTTATGGTACTGTATTTATATGTTATTAGGTTGTCATAAAAATTTTATAGTTAAAGTAACTTTATTTTAATTATTGGAATGTTATGATCGTGTATTGCTCACTACTTTATATAAATAGTGTTTGTTTGGTCTTTGAATTCTAATGAATGTTTTGAATTGTTGAAAATTTACTTGAAGCTAATTTTTGGATATGTTATAG
This sequence comes from Artocarpus hirsutus, assembly GCA_946598075.1. Classification (NCBI taxonomy): domain Eukaryota; kingdom Viridiplantae; phylum Streptophyta; class Magnoliopsida; order Rosales; family Moraceae; genus Artocarpus; species Artocarpus hirsutus. The sequence continues at coordinate 1,388 of CAMOHE010042587.1, forward strand.
TTTTAGTGTATTATGTTAGTATTAGAATTATTATTTTTATCACAAAGATTCTTTATTGTACGTATTTTATATCAATCAGTGATTGCAAAGAGTTGATGATTTACTTGTTTTGATTAACCTTTCGTTAAACCCTAGATTAGAGATATCATAGATTTTCATATTTTTATTACGTAAATCTTTATGGGTATATTTTATTAATAATTTGTATCATGTTATTTATGTGTTTACAATTTTAATTGAGGTCTTATTAGCTTATGAAGTGGTATTGAGTTTTTTTATGTCTTATGCCTACTTTTCATATGAACACCTAATAGTTGTTGTGTTTCAGTAACTTTCGATTCTGTATTGCTTTGTGTATATTTTTCTTATATTTTTCTCAAATGGTAGACCTCTTGAGCTTTCCTTGGCTTTTGAATTGTTGAATAGGAATTTTTTTTAAATAGTTATGAATTTTTGAAATTGACCCTAAAAGCTGTGCAGTTATACACAGACCTGAAAGTTAGACTGATGGAGAACCATGAGTGCTGCCATGAGCTGCTGTAGATCACTTCGATTCTGCCATTTTCAATGGTGCTAACAGCTGCATCTTAGAGGAAACATTTAGAATAAAGTGATGAACAATACCCATAGGCCAATTTTGGAGTTGCTTCACCGCAGAATCAAGATCAAAGCTTCCTCATTCTATCAACAATAGACCTCACGATTTGAGTAGCTAGAAGCAAAAATAGGTGAAATTGACACTGCCATCAAACTCAGAAAGTCAATTTATTGGGGGTAGGCCCGAGCGTGGCCACCAGCGAAGTTTGGTCAACGACAGTCAATGCCAACAATGACCTTAGGTTTTGGCAATCAGGACCTCCGATTGACGATCTGAGACCACCCCCTAACTTGTTTCGACGTCTCAAACGCGATGGTGCCCTCCATTTGAGCTAATTCCATTCTGTTGAAAATCGTCTAGTATTGACTGTATGCTAATCGAGTTGACTCAAATTATAGTAACGGAGTACAAAACGGCGTTTCCAACAATTATAAAACTCCGTGAAGCATTTCTAGCCATCCATGGTTGTTCAAGAACCACTGTTATGGATGCTTCGTAGAATGTAGATACAGCGAGATACAACTAGAGTAGCTCAACTTGGAGCCTAGGTAAGTAGAAATCTCGCTTACAGTATGAACAATTTTTAAATAAATTATTTCATATGTTTTCATAAAAATTAATGAAAGCATGATCAGTGATTTGCCACCCTGTATTATGTTATGATGTGTTGTTATGTTATGATATTATGATTTATTATGCTTATATCATGCCATGTCATGTTATGTTGTGATGATGTCATGATCAATATGTGATGTATGCAATATTTAAATCATATTGTTTAGTCACCTTCAAGTTAAGTATGTTTACAATTTATGGTTCATGATTTATGTAATTTTGATGCTATGTAGTAACATGCCATACTGCATACACACAATAAAATAAGTAAAATTAATAAGACAAGTTAAGAGTATTGTACTAGCTTTCTAACCTATGGGAAGGCTTTAATACAAATTATGATCTTGATGTCTTTAGGGACCTTATGAACCTTGACTTATCAAGGATCGTGTGTAACCAGTATGATCACTCGGCCCCAAATTAATAAGATAAGTTATAGCTTAAATAATTAAGCATGAAACAAGTTGATTAGCAAGTATAAAATATTCATGCATATTTTTGTTTAAATGGTTTTATTTAATTATGTTTTGCAAGTCTAATTTCCTACTTGCTGAGCAAAATCTTATTTAAGTATATTCATGCTGCAGGCAAGAAAACCTGTCAACGACACTTGATGGACAATGTTGAGCGATGGACAAAGGGTGGAGATGGGAATAGATACCGCTCATGCAATGTAACATTTCTGCAATTTAGCTTACAAATTCATGCACGTTTTTATTTTATGAAATTATGTACGTCTTTCATTAACAAAAATTATGTACATATAAACATGTAAATAAAATTATGTAATTATGTTTTAAAAACTGAGGTTTTGATTATACAACATTGGTATAGAGAATTTTAAGATTTAAAAATGTTGCATTAAAAAATGCAACAAATGAACGAAAATTTTTAAGGAATTTATGAAATTATTTGTAGTTAAGAAATGTTATATGAGTTTTACGTTAGGTTTAGTAAGGAACTTAATAAATATGTTTATGAATTTATTATTATGAAAGTTTAATAGAGTACATTTTTAAGAACTAAATGCTAGACTTTAGTAAGTAAATTATAAGTGATCGTTATTATGTTAATGTTAAAAAGTTATTTTAAAAAACCAATATGTTAATCTTAAGATAATAAATTATAAGGAAAATACATAATGATAATTTTAAGATGGTTTTAAAAAGTATCTAAATTAGGTATTTATTTCTATATTTAATTTAGAAGTGTTTTAGGAATATATTCATTTAATTAAGGAATGTTCTAAAGGAAGCAATTTTTAAATAATTACCTTTACGTTTAAAAGAAAAGTTTAAAGAATTTTTATTATTTTTATGTTTTAAGAACTTAATGTTATGAGGTATGTAAAGGATTAAGTTTTTCAGAATTTATGATTATGTTAAATTATAATAATTATTATTACGTTATTATTATGTTTGAGAATTAATATTATTATGTTAGATTTACAGAAATAAGTTTTGGAAAATAGCTATTATTCCATTTAGAAGATTTGTTAAGAATTCATGATCAAGATTTGGTTTTTAAAAAAATTTATTCTGCATTTTAAGCACTTTACGTTATGGTATGTTAAGTTTATGATTACATGATTAAGTAATAGCCACGTAAGTAGGGTCTTACACATAACTCCTTATTTATAGGGTAAATAATTTTTATTTATACAGTAAATAGATTTAAGGTACAAATAATTTATCTATCTATTGTACAATAAATAGATTTACAACATAACTAATTTTTATTTATACAGTAAATAAACTAATTACATCGTAAATCTGCTATCTACTAAAAGTGTTTTCAAAACCTGTAATTAACTTCAAAAAGTTTCAAAAATCTGTTATTTCCCTCATTCTCTCTTAATTTATTATGTCATGCCTTTGCATGTTTCTTTTGGAGAAGGTTAAGTAATAAAGGGAAGAAAATAATTAAGAGACAAAGTTTTGAACTATAATATTTTTTTCAATGTCTGTTAAACAGTCACACTTTCCTTAGTACTCTAATATATTTCTATTGTGACTAAACTAATCCAAATTATGACTTATTGGTACCTTTTTTTCCACACCCTACAGCACAATTCTCTTTCATATTTTTGAGAGGAAGCTTAAAGGTTAATTTTTGGTTTTTCCTTATTAATTTTTATTATTGCGAAAAAAAAAAAGAAGAAAGAGATGTTTGATGCCATTCTACCTCTCGTTCTCTTAATCACTTGGGAAATTCTTAGGGCCCACTAATGTGACAAAAAAGTCTCACCCAATTATACTTAAAGAAAAAGCCTAGTTTCACTTATGCTACCCGCACATTCAAACCTAAATTTACATGTGCATGTGCTTGCAATTGTTGTAGAAATAGAATACTTTATGTGAGAAAAATGCTATGGATGGAAGGCTGGTTTTGGAGTTATTAGAGAAGTTGAAAGAAAATACAGAGTTCAGTTGTAAGGTGTGCGTTATTCTCTTTTAAGCTTCTTTGTACTATAGTTTGCTGTAAATAAAGATGGACATATAGCTCTCAGATCCAGATGAACCCACTATAAACGTTATGTGTTTGTTTTTGCTTTTTTTTTTTTATGCATTGGTATTATAAAATTTGTGCATCTAATTCTTAACATCATTTTGAGCAATATAAAAGACTTGTAGGAAAGCTTCAAGTGTTCCTTTTTGGAATGATATCAGAGTTAGATCTAATTTGTCCTATTTTATTTACTTTTCTTTCCCCTCTTACTGACGGTCGTAAATATCCATTGATGGAAATTATAAGCCAATACTCATAAACTTAGAAAATGTTTACGCTCTTGAAATAAAATTAGATGTCTAAGTCGATGAGAATTTAATATCAGAAAAGATGGCACTTTCAAGCCATGCAATTTGAGGGGCCCAAAAGAGACAGACTTACACAGTGGTCATTTAGGGCATATCCTTAATTTTGACTAAAATTGGCTTCTAAGCTAGAGCATGGTCAGCAATGTGGACTTTGAATAAGAACGAACCCAATTTTTTTTCCCTTTTGCGACAACAAGAGACCATTTTCATGTAAAAATGACAAGAAGAGAGGTTTTAAGTAAATTAAAATGAGGCTATTTCAATCTCATATCGCCGCATGATAGGTGTTCCATTGACAGAGGTAGAGTAAGGAATTTGAGAGGAATCCGAGTCGGGAAAGCTGCTTGATTGCGTCTCCTGGCCAGGAAGAACAGGGCATGGATTTTCAGACATCAAGTACTGAAAAGGGTTTGAAGGTGTTGGAATCTCTAGATCTCCTTCCAACATTTTCACCACAACACCCATCAAAGGCCTAAATTGTGGCCTTTCCTGAACACACAAAAGAGCCACTTTAAACATTCTCTCAGCCAATTCTTTGTCATTCTCTTCTACACCGCACGCAATCATCAAATCTTCCATTTTTCCACATTCAAACTTCTTCCACACCGACATCGGAAACCACTCTTGGCTCTCGGGAAGGCTAGTATCGATGTTCCTTCTCCTTCCCACAATTTCGAACAAGAGCATTCCGAAGCTATACACGTCGCACTTGTGAGTTATAGGAAATGGCATCCAGAGTTCCGGAGCAGCATAACCGGGAGTACCTCTTCCTCCGGTCATGGTTATGTGAGTATTTTCCCTGTTGCATAGTTTAGCCAAACCAAAATCAGCGACTTTGGGAGAGAAATTAGCATCTAAAAGAATATTTCCTGGTTTTATGTCGTAATGGACTATTCTTTGTTGACATTCTTCATGCAAGTAAGCAATTCCTCTTGCAGTTCCCACGGCAATTTCATGAAGCCTTGCAAAGCTTAAGATCTTGTTCTCGTGGAATAAGAACTTGTCAAGAGATCCATTTATCAGGTACCCATAAACAAGAGCCCTCAAGTTCCTCTCGAAGCAGAAACCGTAAAGACGAACTAAATTAAAATGATGGGTTCTCCCAATTGTACTCACTTCTGCCATAAACTGTTCTTCAATTCTCTTGTCAGAACTTCCGTAGAGAACCTTCACTGCCACAGTAGTTCCATCGCTGAAAATCCCCTTGTAAACCTCTCCAAACCCTCCCGAGCCTAACAAGTTGGCGAAGTTATTGGTGGCCATCCTGAGCTGCTGAGAAGTAAACCTGATCGGCTTCTCCCTTTCCATTTCGTTGAGGAGTTTGTCCATCGTAAGCGTCTGGAATCGCGAGTCTGCAGCTGCAGACTCGCTTCCCATATCCTCCCTTCTGGTGCATATTTCAGCTACAATAAAAACCAAGACAAGAACTACCACTGCAAAATGTAATCAAGAACTGAAACCAATCAGAAATCTCAAAATCCAACTTGTAACAAATATAATTTAAAAAAGATAATAAACAATACCGACGCCCACAGTAGCAATAGCAGCTCCTGCCAAAGATAATCCCTGAGGGCCCTGAGATATAGGGGTGAGAGATATCGAGGGCAGGGGTGAAATCCAATATTCTCCCTCTTGGGTAGGGGTGAAAGATATTGGGGGCGGGGGTGAAATCCAATAATCCCTATCCAGCATGGTGAAAAAAAAAAAAGAGAAAGATCACAAAAGAGTGTAGAATACAACCAAAATATCTACTATTATTATTATAATGGCAAACACATCAAGACCACATAAAACATATTAAAACCAAGAACAATATTCTTGGCATATTAACAAAGATGAGAAAAACTAACTAACTATCTTGAGAAATAAAACACTGTATTTTTTCACCCTTAGGCTGGAAAAGTTTGCCACAACTGGTGGAAAATGAGCCTATTTATAGGCTAGAAAAACCTTGGCTCCAAATTTGGGTGAGTGCACATGGTCGTTGCATTACATTTGGATGCAATCAAGAATTCAACTGCAGCTTCCAATAAATTTCTTGGCATGGCGGACACGCTTATTCAATTGGGGGGCCTAAGTTGTTCGGCCGGGGTTGATTTTAACACTTGCCCTTAGTACCCGCGGCGTCTCATTTTCCATCACTTGATACGTTGAGGAGACTTCGAAACTTTTTAGAATTTGACGATGTTCAGTTCTTTTGTGATCAGGTCTCATGATATAGCGCATTTATAGCTCTTCTTATGACACTTTTTCTCTGATGAAATGGTAATGCCTCGCAACATACTTGGTCCTTGCATAATAATGGATTTTTCGCCACGCGGAGTGTCGAATGATTGTCGCAAGATGATACACACTTGAATATTTTTAGCATTGTGCTTAAGAATAAAAGTTATGTTATTTGGTGCAATCTCTATTTTCTCGAAATTTTTGTATCAGCCTTTGGAAGTACATTACGGCTTCTTAAACCTTCATAACAAATAGGATAATAAGATGATATTCAAAAAAATTATAATTAATGTTGTTTATTAGCTTGATAATTTCTGTCTTCTTCCTTTTTTCCCCACGATTTCTGCTCAGCCTTTATTTCCTTTTCAACTCCCGTTCTTGTTCTGTTCTTTTTCCGTTTCAAAGTTGTCTAAAAAGAGATTCTTTTTAGTGTTCGATTTTCTCTAATCTATTTAGGATACAGGTATAGTATTTTTATTTGACTATTCTCTCCTCTCAGTTTTAAACTCTTTCAATAAGAACAGGACTTCTGATCAAAGCCTTGTGGTTGTCCTCCAATCTCCAAATTTATTAAGGTATGCAAACTCATAGATCTAGTAACTTTTAAATTTTTTTAAGAGATTGATATTTTTTTGTGTTTATGAATTATGTTTTTTTAGAATATACAAAATACTTATATTAAAATGCGTTTATTAGCTCCTCAAAAAACAAATACGTTTATTAGTATTTTTTAATTACTTATAGTCAAGGACTTGGATTAATTCTTTGTTTTTCAATTTGTCTCTTTTTGTCGCTAGATTTAAAGTCTCACTCCGTCCTTGACTAGGACCGATAGTATTATTTTAAATATAAGAAATTTAGATGAATGAGAATCCATTATAAAGACAAACAAAGGCAGCTTAATTGTTGTTAGTCCTTTCACGTTAACTATAGATTGAGGGCTCGAATCATTTTGTGATGAATAGATTTTACAAATTCTCCCAAAAAAAAAAAAAAAGTTTATTGAGAAACTTCTTAACAAGAACGTTAAGAATCCACACTTACGTCCAAATTTACTTTTCAACTTCCAAACTTCGGCCTTTTAAAACACGACAATTTCGGCCTTTTAAAACACGACAATCTCAGTCCACTAATTCCAGCGTTTCCGCGTAATCAGATTCTAACAGCTCGAGAGTTTTTGTTTTGCATATGGTCATTAATGGAAGTTTCCTATACATTGAACGACACGCAATAACACAAAACGCATTAATAGATCCTTTGGACTTTTTGTCTAAGCAATTTCTGTGCTAATCATATTATAATTATTTGAATTGATTTTACAAATTCCTCGTGACATTTAAGTCAACAAGCCCTCCAAACTTTAAAACATACCTCTTTTGCTACCATATCTATCATTCGTCTCCAAATTTTCCCCTCTGACAAATTTCATTATATTTTAACGGAAAATGTTGATTTGTCTAATTTTTTGCAAGTTAAATATGATATTTTAGGTTTGTTAAATGCCTTTCTTCTCAAGACATTAATTAGGTGCTGAAATTCATTTGTTTTAGTTTACTAGAATTGGTAAAAAGCAAGAAAAATGAAAAAGTTGTTTTAAAAAAAAAAAACTAATTGAGAAACTTCTTAACAAACTTATTAAAAATCTACGCACAGGTCCAAATTTACTTTGCAAAACAAAAAAAAATCATCCAAAATGAAAATATTAACTTAACAAACAAAAATAATTTCTGGCAAAAAAAATAACTACCTAAATAATTTCTTGCTATGTACAGGAAGATCATTATTAGCTGTTTTATTTTTTTTTTTCTTCCTCGTTGGAAGAGTATTTTTATACAAGCTAATAAGCCTGTTAATGCAAAATAGATCCACAGTTAAATTTTGTATGCGAAGCTTTTTTTGTGGAAGGGTTTATTTGTCAATGGATTTCTTATTGCAACGTAAATTTAGACTAGGTGTAGATTCTTAACGAGCTTGTTACAAGGGTATTTATCTGTTTAAGTTATTGAAAGCTGATGTTGCTTGCTACAACTTAAATTGATTCTAAAGGTTGTATGCTACACAAATTCTTCCTGAGAAGGACCTTAAGGACCCTAAACTACAAGGATTATTTTTAATTAGTATTGTTTGAAAAATATGGATGAAATCAAAACTTTTAGTTCAAACACTTTAACATATGATAGTTTTACACTATAGCTCACTTTTTGTTGATAGTATAACATATGAGACCTTTAGCAACCAAAAGTTCTAGTTTGAATTGAAGTAGCTTAACAGGAAACAACCCAGGTTCAGTTCATAATTGGATATGAAAGAGGGACAATCAAACTGGATTTCAACCAATTCCATGAAAGGATGATGACATAATACAGCAGCGATCTTGTTGACCTATGAAAATTAAAAAAAAAAAAAAAAAAAAAAAAGAAGAAGCAGATCGCAGCACTCTGGGTGATAAGAAAGAAAGAAAAGGAAAAAAAAAATTTATTTTTCCTTAAACAGTCACATGTACTTAGAAAGAGTTGCAGAACCCGAAAAGCCCCACACACACACACACATATGTTTGTATAACTATGTGGGTAAGACCATTCTCTTTGACATATTTAAAAGATCTATATGATTAGAGCATCAAATAAACGAAAAGAATTTCAAAATGTATTGCAAGGACAGGTTAGAGACTTACACCAGCATGCAAGTACATCCATCATAGCTCCAACTACAGCGTTGCGGCCCTTAACAACATGCTAGAAACTACTAGCATTCTTCATTACAAACTATGAAGTTCAAGAAAAAAGTAATAATTCTTCAATACATGGTTAATATCTTAGTCTTGCTCGCACATCATAATTGAATCAACAAAGGACTACAAATAAAAAGCCTAAAGCCAAACTAATCCACTTAAAACTTCTCTTCTCTCTTCTAGAACAGAATTCATCTCACAAAGTGCAGCGTCCCTGATATCCTCTTCTCTTCGAAACTGGGATGTGCAGACCAACAAAACTCAGCTCCAAGTTACTTTTTCCCACACCAAGAAACCTGTCATCAAAACTTCAATTTGATAATATCATGACTGCTTCCTATAGTTTCTTTGGAAGAACACATTAAATTTGGCAACATGTCTTCAAAAAATAACCAGACAGAGAAAGTACGACTTATACCAAAAAAAAAAAAAAGTAATAATGGGTATTATTAGGAGGAATTGTAATCTGTTACAAAGCTGTACATTTAAAACATTATTAATTCCTCATATCCTTACACCATAAAAATCGAAGCGATAATTTAAATGTAAAAAAAGGCAATGGAATTAATACTTGTCTTTTTTCTACAGAAAGTCAAAACTAAATAGCAAAGTAAACCAAGTTACATCACATCACCAAGTAACAAGACTTCATGTGTTCTTTTACTTCATGGTTAGTGATGATGGTGAAAGGGTCAAAAGATTAATTGGAGTCCTTAAGCCGGAGATTGCAGCAATTATTGATGAGGCTAGTCTACCCAGAAACCAAGAATAGGTTGTCTTGAGAGCGCAACAAGCTGAATTCCACCGGTTAAAGCTAAGAAGAAACTAGCCTCAATCAAGTCAACCAGTGAACGATGCAAACTTTCATAACCTGTAATGACCCGAAAAATTCAAACGTTAATAACTATGATTAATTGAGGGTTTTTCCCTCATGACTTAGCTAAGTACTTAAGAAAGTACAAGTTTAGCATTTATTAACACGCATATTTGAAGGTTTTACTAGCCGTAAGACCTTAGAAATAATTAATGTTGTGAATGCATAAAATTATGTGCTTTATTTATGAAACATGTAATAATGCAATGTTATGATAGTACATTAAAATAATTAAAAATAATCATTAAAATAATTAAAAATAATTATTTAATGTGCTAAACCAAGAGTATATGATTTATTAATTTTATGCATGAGCCAAAAAGATGATGTTATTGGCAAAAGGAGAATTTCCAACTTACTAAGATTATGTGAAAATTCCTATATGATAACAGTTCAGTAAAAGAAACCCAGATCAATAGTGATCATGAGCTCCATACCATAAATTAAAAAAATAGTGAGCACCAAGTTCAATGATGCAAGAATTCAATGTTTTGGAATGTGTATAGTTAATTATTATACACATTATTAATTATGTAAAGTTTATTATTATTGTTGTAATAACAATGACAATAATAATAATATCAGTTATTAAAATAATAGTGAAGAAGAAGAAGAAGAGCATTGATGGGGTCCACAAACGCTGATCTATTGCTAAGATTCAGACCCATAAATAGCTCTTTATAAGAAGTAGTTCGTGAAGCACAAAATTGTGCTAAGTTTGGAATTTAAATTAAATTGACTTTCAGATAGTCAATTTAATTTATAAAACTTTACAAATTACAACTATTGTTTTTAAAATGAAATTTGAAGTTTATAGTATGAGAATTTTTAATAAAAAGTATATGTTATAAATTTTGCAATTTTAAAGTTAAAAATAAATAAATAAATAAATAAAATAGTGATATTGAACAAAGTTTTAAATGCACAATATCTTTTTTTTAGAATTCATATACATATATACATATATGTATACAGTTGTGAAAAAATTAATCATCGATTTTAAAGACAAATGTATCAAAGTTTATTGTTTCAAAATTAAATCACAAAATCCATATAGTATGGATAAATTTATGAAAATGATTTTTATGTCAAAATGAATATTGAAGCAACACAAAAATACAAGAAGTAAATTGAAAATTTATGTGATTATTTTTAGAGTGCAAATAAATCATAGTTTCAAAAGTACAGTTATGTCCTCAAAAATTTAAAAGTTATAGATCAAAATTGATCTACCCGGTACTGTGTAGACCACAAAGTTGTCTATAAATATAAAAAAAAAAAATTCAGCCAATCATATCAGCTTGCTTTCTCTCTCTACTTTCTCTCTCTACTCTCTCTCTCTCTAGAATCCGACCACCATTTTCGACACCTCCCACACCGTTGGAAAGGTCTTGATGAGCTGAGTCCGACGGTGTGCCGTGCCAACCAAAACGTCACTGGAGCAGCCCTCACACGCCGCCTGAAGTGGCGGTGAAGCCAAATCTTTCCGACGTGATTTCTCCTTCGTCCGAGCTCCGATTGGCACGATCTTGGTGTCCACGGACTCAGAATGATGAGAGGAACAAGAAGACACCAACCTCCTAGCTCGATTTCAGCTGTAGCAAAACGACGGAGTTGCCTCGTCTCCGTCGTCGTGCCACCACCCGATCTTGCTGTTGCTGGCGTCGTTGATTGTCACCGCCCAAACCAAAAGATTCGGAGGGTATCGATGAGTAAAATGCCCAAATCAATTGCTCCCAATCATCACTGGTGGCCGGAGATCGAAGCTGTCCGCCGTCGCTGCCGCGTGAGCCACCGACTCTGCCGTTCCCGACCGCCTCACCCCAAATTGGAGGAGGGGAAATGTTCAGAGCCACCCGTGGAGCGTTTTGCCTCAATCAATTTTCGTCATTGGGTCGCCAATCGTCGGAGAACAACAAGCCCCGTCGCCGCCGCCGTGGGAGAGTCGGGTTCACCATCCCCGATGGTCTTGTGCCAAATTGATGGCATGAAATCACTCAGAGGATGTCGGGGAAGGAAAGCCCCAACTCAATTTCAAAGAAGCTTCGCCGGAGATCCACCACCCGAGCCACCACGTTGAGCCGAGATTTTCGAGCTCAATTTGTATTGATTGAGGCCGAATTGGGCAAAATTGACACCGCCATTGGACTTAGAAGGGTCAAATTACGGGGGATAGGCCCAAGCCCAGCCATCAACGGAGGCAAATCGCCGTCGGTCAACCGCCACTTTGGGTTTTTGTGATCTGAACTTTCGATCGACTATCCGAGACCGCCTCCTGACTCGTTTCGAAGCTCTAAACGCGATGGTGACCTCCGTTCGAGCAAATTTGACTCTGGTGAAAATCATCCGGTACTTACTACACGCGGATCGAGGCGGCCCAAACTGTAGTAAAGAAGTCAAGAATGATGTTTTCAGCAGTAATAAATCTCCATGGAGCTTTCCTAGCCATCCATGGCTGCTCGAGGAGCACTACTGAGGATGCTGTGCAGACTGCAGATACAACGAGATGCAACTGGACCCGCTCAGTTTGGAGTCCAGGTAAGTAGGAATCTCGCCTACAGTATGAATAATTTTAAAAGTAAATTAATTTTAAATATTTTCATAAATTTATGAAAATGCATGATCAGTGATTTATTACACTATTATATGTTATGATGTGATATGTTATGTTATGACATGATGTGAAATGCCATGATGATGATGTGATGAATAATGTGTGATGCATGCAATATTTAAATTATATTGTTTGATCACTTTTAAGTCAAGCATGATTATGATTTAAGATTTAAGAATTATGTGATTGTGATGTCATGTAGTGATAAGTCATACTGCATACACACAATAATGCAAGTGAAACTTATATGATAAGTTAAGGGTGTCGTACCAACCTCTCGACCCACGGGGAGGTTCCATGTTAAAGAAAAGAATAAATCTTGGTGTCGTTGGGACCTCGCGAACCCTA
>CAMOHE010042590.1:341-54700 GCA_946598075.1 Artocarpus hirsutus
CCATTCCATGGGCGGTCTATGGGTTGATTAATCGCCAACCCGTCATTTTAAAAAAACCGACCCGCACCCGCCCAAAAACCGCAAAACCGCCCATTGTTCACCCCTAGTCAAATCTATCAAAGAATTATCTTTCTAAAGAACAAGAAAACAATGAAAACCACCAATAGGAGAAGTAACAAGTTCATGGTCAAGAATATCAAGAACAATCTTAGGTGGATTGTGGGTTCGTTGCATAACCATGCCAGAGATTGCCTCGTCGGTCGAGAAATTGAAGCTCTTTGTAGCTTTCAAAGCCGACTCCTTATCTTATAGGATACCCACATGCTTTGGCACATGGAATGTTTTCTCATCAATCTCTTCGATGTCAGCTTCTTGATCTTGTGTAGGCTAGCTTCAATTGTTATTCTTTTCTTGAAGACTAGGGGCTAAATATTTAAAGGAGGAGGAAACGGTAGGTTTATTGTGTCTATTGGCTTGGGAGGACGAGTCTTGTTGGAACTAACGGCACTTGCTTCACTTAGATCTGACTTCTTTTTCTTTCTTTTCTTCTTATCCATGTCCTTTGCCATAGCTTTTCTTTTTAATGCTTCTTCAACAAAGGGAAGAATGATTATCATCGACGACACTAGCAGCTTTTGTGAGTACAACATCTTTGTAAGATAATGAATATGTATTTTGATAGATCGTATAACAGCTTAAGAGTACCACGGCAAACAAAAATCCAATCTACTCAATCAGGAAAGCGAATAGGGATAATTGTTGGGATTTCTTTGAACCGTCTTCAAATTGATGAAGTCCCTAATTGCTCTAGTCGTGATATCTCTAGCCAAGTCCTATTTTTGACAGACGTGATTTTCTTGAATTTGTCACAAAATCTTTCCACAGCTAATAGTGGATTGTTGAGTTTGAGATTTGCAAAAAAAAAAAAAAATGAGTACATAAGGATTAGTCGAGACGACTAAAACGAGAATAGAATAAGGAAATCGACTCACTTGAAAGACCAAATTTAAAAGGAAAAGGAAATCGATCAAAGAGATGGATGGAGTCTTTGTTTATTGCATAAAGAAATATTTCTCCTCCCATAATCTGTCCGTATTGCCAAAATCAACAATAATTTTCTTCATCTTCCTATAGCAAAGGAGTATCAACTTGGATTCTTTTTCTTCTGCTTGCGCTAGTAGGAGGTCAAAAACTCTATGATCGAGAACTTCATGTCGGCTTCTTCTATAAGGACTATCAACGCCAAGAAAAGTCTCATTCCATTTGGTATAAGTTGGGTAATATAGATCTGGAAATAAGCAAGCACTTTAATTACAATTTCGAGGACTGGGAAGTAAAGACCTAGTTCAAAGAACTTGGTATAGACGTAGATCCATCGCCATTTTAGGTATCCGCCCCTTCATTTGGATATAGAGGTCGTATCAACACGGATTTAGGGATATCATGTTTCGCTCAGATCATGGCTAAGTCTTTATCTGTAAAGATTGACACTGGGTTTTTGAAGAATGAAAATCCTTTTGAATTGGATTTGAATGATTAAACTTGTTTGGTATGTTCAGTTTCTTCAACTTGTTCTGAGGTACTCACTGGTCAATTCCTTCTAACGGCTGTTATGTTCGTTTCGACCTCAACCTCTCTACTACTTCTAGCACCCCCAATTCAAATATTCTAATTGAGTCTCGATTGTTGGAGAATCACCTCGTCTACGTCTCTGTCATCGTGGCTACCCTAAGGGTCACTACTTTCACTTAAAGAAGATGAATCTGAACTCACAATGATTGGTTTCTTCAACATTTTTGTTATAAACAAGATTTTAAATGAAAATCTAGGACTAGAAAAATCTAAAGGGCCTAAAATTCAGGATTTGAAGAACTTCAGAAGAGTTCTTGAGAGTTTTAAACTCTAAAAAGCCAAACAGATCTAACATCATGGATTTTTTGGGGAAAAGATGGTGAAAATGGCATCAAAATAAGCAAAATTGTAGGAAAATCATATCAATGGAAAGCAAACAGCAAGGAAATTAAATAAAAGATGAGAATCTTGCTTGGAAATCTTGAGAAACTTGGAGAACTTGGAGAGGAAACTTGAACTTCAAAGGAGAAAATGGAAAGTGAAGTAGGAAAGAGAGTGGCTTTCTTATAAAAATTGTATGAAAATCACTATGAACGGCTGAGATTGAATCTTTGGAAAACTATCCGACAGCTTAGGTAGGGCATTTTTTCAACTTCTGGCTCAAACCAAGGCCTTGTCTCATTTATAAGTGCCTAATGTCAGCATAATAGGGATATTTTAATATACACCGATCTGGTTGTGCCACGTATACAGAATTAACAGACATTTATGTTTTCCTAAGAAAAGGTCATGATTATTGTGTGAACATTAGGTTTCTTGAACAGGAAGCGACAATAGATTGGATTAAGAGATAATTTAATCGTTGTGATTCAAGGCACTTATGTAGTTAATGGCATCAACTAAGGGGTGAGGGGGCTATCTGTTGAGGTATGATTTGGTCAGGCCTAAATCATGAAGTAAAGGCATAGCATTGGCAAGCTGGTTTATGGTTAAAGCAAGTCGAGTCTAACAAAGTGATAGATTTGAGCCCATTGATATTATTGGGTTCCTCTACCTCATTGTTCATCCAATCGAAGGGCTAGACTGGTTTGATAACGTCGTATTTGCTTTCAAGTTTCTACTCATTTCGCTTAGGAATGGATTGGTGAATTGTTTATCATTGAGAATTTATAATGTATGGGTTCATTGCAATTGATGGTACAGATTCAAGCTCAACATACGCGAGGGGATGCCTACTAAACCACAAAGGAGAACGTGGGATTATGCTCCGAGACTAACACATATTCCACTACTCTAAGCATCATCGAGTCCATTTTCTTCAACAGTTAAAGCCCACGATCATAAAGAAACCCTCTATAAATAGAAGACAAAGACACCATTTGAAACATCTGAATTCTCACACACAAAAGCTTTGTAGAAATATTTCAAGACTCTCCATTTTAAGCAAATTCTCCACTTTTTATTTCTTAAACACTTGTATTTCAGACCTAGTTTATATCATAACAAAGAACAACAATTGACGTAGCTCTATTTATAAAATGAACCATTCGTAATCTTTATTCTTCTACATTTATTTCTTTATTTCAATCTCATTGATATGATTTTATTATATAATCAACTTACGAATCATGTTTGAGAAACTTATTAAGACCTAATAACGATGATTGAAAGGCCCAAATTATTCAAGTAAAATTAGAAATTAAAGCCTAACCTTATTTAATTTAATTATAAATCCAACATTTATAGGGGAAGCCTTATTTTTCTAAAATTTGTTGGATTATCCAAATTTAGAAATTTTATTTTTCCTATTCACCCTCTTCAAAATTTTGTTGAAATTATAGGTAAGTGAAGTGAGGAATTCGGTCAAATCTTCCTTATCATGAGACTTATCTTCATCAAAAGGACTTTGAGCTTCAACTTGTAGAGCGATGCTTTTCTCCTTTTTATTTTGCTTTAAAATCACCTTGAAGGTTTGTAGTGACCCTATTAATTCATCCAACTTCATGATGCTCACATCCTACCATTCTTCAATCATTGCGACTTTATAAGAAAACCTTTCTAACGGAGATATTAAAGTTTTTCTAACAAGTTTTGCTTTGGAATATTTTTCTTCAAGAACATAGGCTTCATCAGCTATAATACACAATTTAGCATTAAAATCAACAATAGTTTCACTTTCATGCATTACAAATTTTAGAACCTAGTGGTTAACATTTGGAGTTTTGAAAGCTTGACAACCGAGGTTCCTTCATGACCAGTCTGTAAAATATTCCATGCCTCCATTATTGATTTACATGTTGAAATAAACTTGAATTGATTGACATCGATGTATTGAAAATAACATTTAGAACTTTACAATTGACATTAGCCAATTGTTCTCTCCCACTAGACCACTTCTTTTTGTTTTTCTTTTTTTTTTTTTTTTTTGGTAGTGAATTTTTTTTTTTTTTTTTTTTTTTTGTAGTGAATAAGGGCTCAACTAGACTACTTCTCTTTAGGTCTTAGTGTTTTATTCCCATCATTATTAGTTTGGGTGGCATGGGTCCAGCCACTAAAAACAGCATGCTATGCTTTCTCATCGATAGCCTTGACCAATGCTTCATGCAAACTTTCCAATATGAAATACGAATAATTTGTTACATCCAACAATGGTGGTAATGTAATTGAGTCTCCTTATCTTAAAAGATCAATAGCCTGCAATCACATATCTAAACCTATAATCTCACCAAAAAAAAAGTTAATGAATCAGCTTTGATACTAATTAAAAGATATTCATTTAATATTTACCAAATTTAATTAAACATTTAATTAAACTTTCGATTAAATTAAATTTATGTAAAGCGTAAAGTAATAAAAGGACGGAAGCAATTTTTACGTGATTTGGTATAAATTTGCATCTATGGGTCAAGCTCAACTACTGAATAATCCCTTGAATATGAACAATTACAAATACTAATTAGACTTAAACAATTTTAAAACTCACTCTTGTAATTGTCGCCAATGTGTTCTAGTAACTATATAGATTTATTCAGCAAGTATCACTCATCTTGAATGTTTGCATTGTTGAATCCTTTCACCTTGCAGACTGTCCCTCCCAAAAACTTTGAATTCTTCTCTAAAAGAACGTCAAGTGAAACCTCTTCTAAAACTGTATAAAAATAACTCTATGGACGTGCCCAATACCATCTGAGTTGAGGTTTATAAGATGTGTTTGAAAAATTAATTGAAACCTGAAGTTGAAACTTAAACACTATAGCGTGTAAGAGCTTTACAGTGTAACATTGTAAGAGCTTTACACTGTAGTAAATTGAAAGTTAAACAAAGTTTCAACTTACTTACCAAACAAAGCAATAGAACAGCTCCAAAATATTATTGAGATCTAAAATTCCAAAACCCCTAAAAATTTACTCTCTAAACATACCAAATACCAACGATTCCAAAATATTGTTCATATGTGCTATTTACTACACAGGTAAAGATGGGACATTATTTACTATTCTTAACCCAAACTTGCTATTTTGCTCTATCTCTCTTGTCTATACTGCATCAATCGTGTCAAGTCCACTCCCCAAAAAATAGTCTGATCTAGAGGCCCTACCTTTATTGTTTTCCCATTGTATCATCTATTCTGATTTTTGACGTTTGACGTTTGACGAAGTGATCCAATTGATGAGGTAATCTATTACACTCTAAGGGGTGTTTATTTTACATATTTGGGCGACTTTTTATATTTAAATCTTTTGAATTTTTTGATATATATTTGTTTCACTTAAAATTTAAATTAAAAGAATCATTTGAATTAAAATGTTTAGAGTTTTACTTCCCTTTAAACTTTTTAGACTTAGATATGTTTGTCACAGTAAAAATTAAAAATCCATTTTCTATATTTAAGCCAAAAAAATCATTTCTTAATATTCAATTGAAACAATTTTTTTTTTGGTTGTATTTTCAATAAAAAAAAAAAATAAATCAAGATCTATATTGTATATTTTTTACGATCATGAACATGGCTTTAGTTGATGTTTCGAAAACTTGCATCGAATCTATTCACCAGGTGAGTGTAGTTTATGAAAAACCCAGTACTTTTTTTTTTAAAGTTGTTTGCGAAATGTTAAATGAGACTAATTTATTTATGTTGATTATAGAAATAGCACTAATTTGGTTATAATATTTGTTTTCATGTCACGTTGTCATAGTCAGGTTCCTTTTAAAACTAAAAAACAAGATGTTTGTAACCAGTGCTGAGACTCTTTAGTTCTTTTAAATCTTGGAAGGATTATTTGGCATCATAAGCAGTCTCTGTTTTGGGCGCTTATGCATTTTGTTTTACAATATACCATGTTCGTTATTTTATTTTTACAGTACCATTACAAACGTTGTTTTTTGTTTTTGATAGTATCCTTTTTACTTGATAAGCTCGAAATGTGCAAAATTTCATTTGGGAACATCCCTATCCAATATGAATTTTAGTGCAGCTATAGCTGGATCAAATGATGGTGTGGAATGTATGTGTTTCTGGGAACATTTAGAGACATAATCTTTTCTTTTATTGCAGTTAACATTTGGAATTTTCTCACCCTTTTTTTTGTTTTCCAATTCTCTCGTGTAGATATCAGAGCACATTGAAGGTTCAATTCTCGACTTGGATGCTGGATCTACAGAGAGTTTCCAATTTATGGCGGCATTTCCTGTGTTACTGGACCTCGGAGTACGTGCTGTTTGCAGTCTGCAAAACATGTGTTCGCTTGATCTGGTTAGTTTTTGAGTTCCTTTTTTTTTTTTTTTTTTATATTGTGCCGTGGACTGAATATACACACTTCATTTAAACCTTAGAACAATCATACTTTTGATCGGCCTTTCTTTGGCAACAAGTTTAAAAAATTATATAAAGATTCTTCCATATACGCTTCTAATTTCAGTTGCATGCCTCTTAGTTCACTTCAGTTAAATATGAAAAGATTTGATTAGGTTAACACTAGCAGAACCAAATCTTGAGCAGGATAATAATGCAGCTTTTTTAAGGGTCCCTATTCCTCTAATAAGTAATAACTTAGCTACCTATATAGAGTTCACTCGACTATTCATTCAAGTCTGCCACGTCATGCATGTTTTTATTTCCTATTTAAATTCTTTTGTGGGTGGTTGATTGGAACTCAAGTTCTGATCTCGCAAGAAAAGTTGTGGTCATCACATCTCGTCTATTGAGTAATGCACATCGATACATTTTACGTTGCCTAAGCACACATCAAGATGTTCATAATTGTACTATATGCACATCTGTTTCAGAGGTGCTTCTCGAAATTAAAGTTCTTTTCCCTCATCTGTGTTTTATTTTGTATATTGTTGTATTTTAATCATGTTTAGTGCCTTGCTAATTGTAGATAGCTCATTGAACATATCCTGATTCCCTTCTGGGACCAGACGCATTTTGTGAATATGAATGTTTGCTTGCGCAAGATTATGAGGAGCTTGCTAAGAAATATGTTACAAAGTCCAGACAACCAGAAGGTAGCAAATTAACGGAGAATTTGACCTCTGAAGAAGAAGGATGGTCGCAACTCACTTTTAGTGAAGACGATGACCTTCACTTTGATGCCAGTCCAACTGAAAGACCTTTTTACAAAGATAATCTTTTGGAAGGCACAGACAATGTAGTGCAAAAGTTGGCTGTCTCCGTGCATCACTTCCCAACAATTTTGTGTCCTCTTTCACCTAGAGTCTTTGTGTTACCTTCCGAGGGATCAATTGTTGAAGCATACTTGTTAGTTGAACATGAGGACGCCTTTAGTCCAGTATTGCCTCCCTTAAGTACTGGCTCGCCGTTTAATGGTGATGATACACCTCCTGGAGCAACTCTTACTGCAAATTTTCTTTACCATCTTGCTTCCAAGGTAATAACTGCAATGCCTTGCCTTTTCTTGTTCCGTCTTCTAGAAATAAAGGCCATGTTTATTTTTGTTCTCAAAATTTTTGAAAATGTTTTCGCACGCTTTTAAAGATAAAAATTTTAAAAACACCTTCAGCACAATTTTCAAAAAATTCTCATTTTTGAAAACAAAAACATTTTCACCTATTTTGAAAACAATACCAAACAGCCCCAAAGTAATTTGTTGTAAAAGCTGAAATAACCAAAACGTCACAACTATAAAAAGTTAAAGTAATCAAAATTTCTGTGTGGTTATTTCCGCGAATATAATCCTTTAAGAGTCGCATATGATTCCAGTTAGAAAACTTACAATTTTTTCACCATTGAAACGTAACCTTTCTCTTTATGCCTAGATTTAACTACTTTATAGTGTTATGGAAGTAGTATGTATATAATTAGACAGATTTCTGTACCTACTTCTAAATTAGCGACCTGAATCATCCAGCTCCTACTCCCATCTTGAGTTGTAATTCACCATGTTTCTAATTCTGATTGCCTTAGCTGTTGATTTTATCCTGACTTACGATTCTATTATTAATATGTAGATGGACTTGAAGATGGAAATCTATTCCCTTGGCGATCTGTCAAAAACTATGGGAAAGATTTTGACAGACATGTCAAGTCCTTATGATGTAGGCTGACGCAAACAATCAGCCGGGCTTTTACTTATTGAGTGCACTCTTGATCTCCTTACTTTATGCTGTCATGGAGATTCACTTGTTGATCGTATGTTTTCATCTTTGCCTCGAAGAGAGAGAACAAAACACTACACTCAAATAAAAAGCTCAGAAAGCAAACTGAAAAATGGCCCTACTATTGTGCAGCATGCTTCTCTTGATGTCCATATACCTCTCGCTGATGTTCTAACTAAAGAAGAAAGCAAAGTGGATCACTTCAAGTTCATGGAAAGCATTGAAGCTTTTTTGTGTGGGTGGGACTCCAGCAATTCCACTTCTCAAATTGTAGATTTGTTAGTCTCAGAAAGAAAATCCATAATGGAAAGAATCTTCTCTCTAAGATGGAACTTCTAAATGGGGCCTTTGTCTCGACAGATTAACTTTCGTGGAACTACATACTTGGAAGCCATACTAGATAGAAGAACAAAAGATGGATCTGTGCTAGTGAAAAAGTGGCTTCAAGAAGCAATTCTGGCTGAAAATTTAGCTGTAAATGTGAGACCTCGTCCTGGTATTGCCACAAAGTCAGAATTGCAAGCTATGATTAAAGCACTGGCTAAAAGTCAATCATCTTTACTGAGGAACAAAGGAATTATTCAATTAGCAGCTGCAGCACTGGTTGCCCTTGATGAATCAAATTCTGTGAGATGGGATGCATTTGTCAGTGCTCAGAAAATATTGAGTGCAAGTGCTGGCGACACAAGCCGGAGCCTGGCTGCTCAAGTTGGTGATCTTATCAATAAAGTGCCTTGGCAGGATCACATGGAGGCAAGAAAGGAAAATTAGAGGCCTATGAAAGGGTACTTTCTTTCAAAGATGCTCTGCTTCTTATGATTAGGTGTTATATTTTGGCTGGTGAGATTTTCCCAACGTCAGGAGCCTGTGGGCCTTTTTCATGGCAAGAGGAGCAATTCTTGAAAGATTCCATTGTTGATGCCATTCTTGAAAACCCAGGAGTAGCAAAACTGAAGTTTCTTAATGGTTTGATGGAAGAGCTTGAGG
The DNA here is from genome assembly GCA_946598075.1 of Artocarpus hirsutus. NCBI lineage: Eukaryota > Viridiplantae > Streptophyta > Magnoliopsida > Rosales > Moraceae > Artocarpus > Artocarpus hirsutus. Next base: position 9,519 of record CAMOHE010042590.1, read on the forward strand.
GCAACCTTAACAGGATCAAATCAGAGGAAAACAAAAGCGCATCTTCAGATAAACTAGAAATTCATGATTTTGATGATGACCAGTGGGGTGAGTGGGGTGATGAGGATGCTGATGATGGTGAGGGCACTATTAATAAGGACATGTATGTTGACATGCAGCTGAAGTTGGAATTGCGTGACAGGGTACATACCCTTTTCAAATTCCTTGACAAAGTATCCAGTTTGAAGACGAAGAATAAACCACTGCAAGATGGAACACTTTCTTCAGAGAGCAATTTTGGTGGAGATCCCTACACAAGTAAAGGACTAGTTTATAAACTTTTAACAAAGGTTTTGAGCAAGAATGACGTTCTGGGGTTGAAGTACCATTCCTCTACCGTTGGACGACTCTTTAAAAGTGGATTCGGAAGATTTGGCCTTGGCCAGGTTAGTTTTTACCCACACCACTTCTTGCACGTACCTTGCTTCAATAATTCATGTATGCTAAAGAATTCTACTTAAATTTACAGGCAAAACCAAGTTTGGGAGACCAAAATGTCATTATGGTTTTTGTTGTCAGCGGCATCAACAGGCTTGAGGTTTGATTTTCTAGATTTAGCTTTCTTTTCTTCTTCAAGTTTCCATCTTAGCCCCTCTGTAAAACGCTGCCTTGCTGCGACTTTCTTGAATCTGATTTTTTTTCTTTCTTAACATTGCTTTTATTTACTTGAGAAGGAAACCTGACTTCGTATTACTTGTGTTGGTAGCTAACAAGGTCCGTGAAGCTCAGAGGGCATTGTCAGATAGTGAACGACCGGATGTAGAATTGATACTTGGTGGAACAACACTCCTGACTCCTGATGACATGCTTGATCTACTACTGGGTAGTTCTTGTTATATGTAATCTCGAAAATAGGTATTAAAAAAAGAAAACAAAACAAAACCTTAGAAAGGGGCAAATGCTTTTTTTTTCTTTTTTATTTTTATTTTCTATTTTAGCCCCAGCTGCCTGCTGATGCAATTGTTTGAAAGGTTAAAACTAAGAAATTCATTTGTTGCCAATTGCCACCGTCGTGACAAGGAAAATGAGAGTTCCGCGACAGTCTTCATATCTTATATAATTGATACTATAATCATCTGGTCTTGATATACTGACAATATCCCCTCAATATTGGAAAATAGACTGGCTTGACTCCATGTCAACAAAAGGGACAAAAAAAAAAAAAAAAAGAGTGCGCCGCATGCGTAAATTTAAGAACTAATTAGACTAAAAACTATCGTGACAATCATTATAATATTAACATAGTTCACAAGCTAATAATGATACAAATGAAATTTATAACTTAATCACCATTTACAAGCAAGTTCCATTAATTCTGTAGAAGAAAAACCTCAATTAACCAAGAAAAAATGTTAATAATAAAAGAAGCACAATATTTTTTATGAATTTCAAATGGCCAGTTTTAGTAGTCTTTTTAAAATAAATGTTCACACTCTAAAAATGTACGTTTCTTATTATTTATAAAGCAAAATGGTCAAAAATAACATGTTATCAATTAGCGATAGTGTAATAGTGATAAACTCTTATATACTAGTGATAAACTGTAATGTATCAACGAAAAAAGCCTAAAATATCAATGATTAATTCTAGTATATTAGTGAGTATATCAATGATAAAGTTAAGTATATTGATGAAGAACAAACCCTAACCAAAATTTCACATTCTTTCTCTTCTCTTTCCCTCTTCTCTCATTGCAACCAGCTATTGCAGAGCTCCAATCGACCCGCCCTATTGAGCACGATGCTGCTTTCTGATCTTGTGACGACATCGCGGTCGTTGATCTCATGACCTTTCTCCTCCCCGATCCAGAATTATGATGAAGGCGCTCTTCCTCCTCTAGTGTAGATGGGGCAAAATTGAAAGAACAAAAATTAATATTAAAAAGAAACGCCGACCATCTTCTTAATTTTAAAAAACTTAGGACAAAATTTTTGACGGAGGGTAGTGAATCCACCGCCAAGTCTAAATTCTTCAAACAAATTACATACATTTGTAAAATTATAAATCAAAAAGTTTCACAAGCAAAATGATTTTTTAAAAAATTTTAATTTATAAAATTACTTCAAAATTATGTTACACAACCTTAAAATGACTCCATGCAATTATATGAAGTGTGTTTGGCAAGTGGCGTTAGAAACAAACAGAACGATTTTGCTGTAACATGTAAGAGTTTTACACTATGACTTACCTTTATTTATATTATAACATGTGAGAGCTTTATACTATAGCAACTATACTGACTTTATCTGAACATTGGCAAATGCTCTTATGATCGTTTAGGAAGTGTTGCTAATTTCTAGGGGTGTTTAAAAAATCTGCTAATCTGCTCAAACCACCTAATCCAAACCAAACCGAACAAAACTGGTGGTTTTTGTCTTAATTTTGGATGGTTTAATGGATTTTTTACGCAAATATTTTAGCTAGTTTGAACTTCTCAAACTGCTCAAATCGCCAGCCATATTATGTAATTTTTATTTAAAAATACATTTTATATAAGAATTTTAATTTTTTATATAGATTATTTTTTGTTAATAGTTAAGTGAAGTTCTACACAGATAAAATGGACCTTTCCACACTCTATAATTACATTTTCCTCTAATCACTTCTCATTAGCATACAAAAAACAAAATTAAATTAAAGAATTAATATATACAATTAAGACTAAATCATAGAATGGATCCCTAGCCTCCTCTCATCTAGCAATCAAAATCATCTTTTTGCGCCTCTGTCGGCCTACTCACTACGTTATCATTGATACGTCATCTCTCTCTGTCGCTGCCTCAACTTACTACAACATCGATAAAGTACATTAGTAAGAGAAGATGTTTATTGACATGAATGAAAAGCTTTAATTTAAGTTTAAAATTTAATTGTATTATCTTTATGTTTTTTTTATTATTGTGACTCTGTAGTTTCGTTTATAACTTTGAGGGGTAAATTTTTAAACATTTTATAATTTTTTGTTAAATATTAATTTTTTTAAAACAATGTTATGAGTGATAATAATATTTTTTTGCTAAATAATCTTAAACACAAACCGTTCAAAACTACTTAGGAGTGATTTGATTTGGTTTATTTTGTTTTTATAAAAGAATATGAATTCGTTCATATCACCTAAAAGTAAATTTATTTTTAATTTAGTTAGTAGTCTAGGAAGGAAAAAATCGCCAAATCCACAAACACCTATACTAACGGCACCCTTTCAAAGTAAATTTACCAAATTCTCCTTGGGGAAGTGCTGCCCGTTTGCTCACTTTTACGCGACGAGTGAAACGGAGCTCCAAACACTCTGTTGAAAGCCTTGTGCAGCCTTAAACCTCGTAAACCCCCCTGGGCCTGACTTGCCGTCTGTTTCCAAGTTTCACCACATACGCATTCCCCTGGTCTCCATGGCAGCCCTCAGGCTCCTCTCGGAAGCACGCCGCCATTGCCTCGCTAGATCTCCCTTTAATCTCCGCCCTCCACCATCTCGACCTTTCCACAGATTTCTCTCCTCCTCATCGGACCCAAACCACCCTTCCCCTGCTGAAGAATCATTCCCGACAAGATCTCCTGGCTCCGTTCCAATACAGCCGGTATCTTATGCCGTCAAACCCAAAGACCAGTCGCAGCAATCTTCCGAAGAGTCTCCGCCGCCGCCGCCTCCTCCTGAGGAAGCCCAACAGCTTCACAGGCCGCAGGACTCGGCAAACGAGGAAGTCCGATCCTCCTGGACTCGCGAGGACCTCCGGTATATCAAGGACGCGCCATCGATCGTGCCGGTCTCTTACCCGAAGCGCGTCGCGCCGCTGCCGGAGGACAAGGTCACTCCAGCCCCCGCCGATGCGGATGACGGAAGTCAAGAAAAGCCGGATGAATCCTTCGCGAGAAGGAGGAGAACCTCATTTTCTAGGGTTGCGCTGGAGGGGGAGAAGGAGGAGAAGGTGGCGGTTCCTTTCCCGACGCTGATTAAGGTCGTGAAGAATGAAAGGAAGCCTATTCTTGATTTGATGGAGGCAATTCGGAGGGTGAAGGTCAGTGTAAAGGTTATTTCATGTTTGGTTTCCGAGAAAATGTAGACTAAATTGAGTGAGTTTATCAAAAAAAAAAAAAACCGTTTAATTGTTAATAGCGTAATTTTCACAAACTGAATGCTGATCTTTGCCCTAGATTTCTCAATGTTGATCTCTTTAAGTTATTTTCTAGCTTTCAGGCTAGCGCCGAGTGCAATTTTGACGAAACTGTTGAAGCACATGTAAGATTGGGTATTGATGCTAAGCGATCGGTAAGAAGCCAATGCTCCTGAGTAAATTCTTCTCTTGATTCAAGTTTCGTTTTTTAATATCCTTTATAGGTTTGAATTTAGTTTTGTACATTGTGAGAGTGGGGGTGGGGGGTGGGGGTGTGCTTTTAGATGGTTTTGATTTGTATTCTTAGTACTTGTCAAATTTGGGTTTCCGATGTTTTGTTGCCGTAACACGTTTTGCTAGAGAACTTTGTCATGTGAATGAGTTGTTTAAACGATTATCTATAGGTTATTGATAACCATGAATCCTTTTGATGCTTACCCATGTTACATTATGGGCGTATACGTCTAGACATGCCTTTTCTAAGGGCTTGCAGATTTATCTCTGTTCATTTTCTCAATGAACTCTTTTTATCACAATATTGGGCTTCTCAAGTTATAGTTTTTTAGTTTTTTTTTTTTTTTTTTCTTTTCAAGTAATACAGGTTTTTACAAGTGATACAAGTAATATAGTTTTTACATGCGCTGCTTTCTATTTGATCTTCAGGGAAGGGGAGTTCGTGGTAGCATGACTCTGCCTCATGGTAGTGGGAAGGTATTATTCAACTTCTTTTACGATAATATAGTTCAAATAGCTGTTATATTGCAGCTGGTTGCAAAAATATTGTCCTTGTGCAGGTTGTGCAAGTTGCAGTTTTTGCTGAAGGGAAACAAGCAGATGAAGCTAGAGTAGCAGGAGCTGATATTGTTGGTGGAGTTGAACTTATTGAAGAAGTTGCTAGTACTGAACCATACTTTTCTTTTATTATGCAATTAGATATTATGCCAAGAATAATATTTCTGATAACTTGTATTTAATGGTGTGGCAGTGGGTTTTAAGATGTCCTAACTTTGAGGTCCCTTCTATGCTCACCCCATTTAATGTAACTGAAAGTTTTACATGCTCTCAATTTGGTTTATGGATTTATAACCTTAGATTGAATCTCTGCAGGGAGTAACAAGCTCAACGTTGACAAGTGTTTTGCAACAAATGAAATGATTCTGCGTATGGGAAAGGTTTGTGAATTTTAGTGGAGTTAGTTTTTATATGGAATTGTGGGAGCTTTGGTTGATGTATCATGCGTCTTTTGCTGTATACAGATCTCAAGGATTCTTAGAGAGCGTGGTCTTTGGCCTGACCGTAAAGTGAGTTCACCTTTCTGTATCTCTATTTGTTTCTGATCTCTAGATCACTAGTATTGAATGTCTCTATTGGTTGTACTAACACATTGTATAGCTAGGCACTGTGACAAATGATATCTTGGAGGCACTGAAAAAAGTAAGGCAAGGTTCGATTGAATTTAAAATGGACAAAACATCAATTGTCCATGTGGGAGTTGGGAAGGTACCATTATCTTATTCTGAAACATGATTTTTTTTTTTTTATAATTCCAAATTCTGTTTGCTGGAGACATATATATGGGCTTTAACATCCCTTTTCCTTTTGTATCTTTTGATTTAAAAGTTACTATTCTTGTGCCTTTTCTTGCTCTCTAATAATGTGCGTTATCATTTAATCAGGTGAGCTATTCAGAGGAGTATATTCGTGAGAATATTGGTGCATTCGTGAATGCTCTTTTACTTGCAAAGCCTGTAGGCTTAAAAAAGAGTAAGTGAGGCATATTGATCTATAGTAAGATAAATTCTTGATGAACCGAGACACATTAAGTTGAATTATATTTGGTTTATATGAGGAATTTGGAAGTGCAACATTCACGTAGTAATATTTGTTTTACTAGCTGTCCCAAGTTCAATACATATGCCTAGAGCTGGGAAGCGTCCAGCTTGCCAACCACGCTAATAGCTGAGCACTCTTGATCATCTTCATCTCAACTCCGAGAGCAGCTCACTTGAATCTGCTTGTTATATACACAAGGGACCAGAATATTAAAACTTTACTTGACTGAGTGGCGTTTGGGCATTTTTGAAGTTACAATATCCTATTACTGTAATTTAGTAGCTATTTTATTTTATGGGTTGAATGATCCAATGTTCATAATGAACTTCAAATTCAAATATGAGAACGTGTTGCGGTGACCAGCAGTAGAGCGAAAGCAAAATTTTATATAGAACTTATTATTGGAATAATGACCGGCTTGGATTTTGATGAACAATTTGCCAAGCAAGCGTTTTTAATCACCTTTGGCTTGTTAACTGAAGTTTTGCAACTCTAGACTTCCGGATAACGTTTTGATTTGGTTGAACTTTACTTTGGGTTTCGTATGCTCCTATGTTTTCAACCTCAAGGATGGTTGGACTTTACTTTCAGTTTCTTATACTCCTATGTTTTTCAACCTCAAGGATCACCTTCCTTTCTTAAGTATTTCATTTGACAAGAAGTCGCCTATGCATATTCCATGTTGTATCATTTTATATAGAGGACCGATAATTACCTTCTTTTGTTTTTTATGCAGCATCTAAATATGCAGGTTATATCAACTCCTTCCATATATGTAGCACGGTAAGCTCATAATCACCCTCACTTTTTTTACTTTCTTTGAATAGTGCTTCACAGATTTATTGCATCGTGGCTTCATCCAAATATCTAGCCATCCAATCTTTTGAGCACCCTTGTATGACCCCGTGGGGTTAAAGCCCCGCTAATGAGTCTAAGTATACTATCTATTAGATCGGGCTTATTATTTATGAGTAACAGGGTTTTAGCTTAGGAAATCGAAATGATTTTTCGTTTTTATAATGGTTTGTTGTCATGCAGATGGGTCCCGGATTCCCTGTTTCAGTACAATCAATATCTAAAGCTGCAGATCACTACAACAAAGTGTACCTTAAATGATGCATCTGTTTCCCATTGGATCTGACTATTCCAGCATAGATTAGCAGTCGATTGGGATTTTTATTCATGATTGTTTTTGCCCTAGAGGAATTATATAGGGCACTTTTCCAAAGAGAGCTTCAACAACTAAAAGAAAGGTGCCTCTCTGGAGCAAGGTGTTTTCTTTGTTTCTACTTGCCGCCTCCTCAGTTTTATACAATACAGCAATAACAGTAGGCATAGGACCAGTTGACCAAACCAAAGTTTTGCTTGCATTTTTTTTTAATTTGCTGATAATTGAACAATCTCTTGAATGATATCTCTCTCAACGAGTTCATTTTGCATGGAGCGGGAATTGTTTCCTTTCTTTGTCACTTTTCTATTTGAGAAGTGAGATTTCTTAGCCCCTTCTCTCTAAAAATTATGTTTAATAAGGTATTTGAAAAATGTGGTTAGAATATGGTTGTAGTTCAAAATATTATAGCATGTGAGAGTTTTATATTATAACAATTTTTTTGTTTTAACTTTTAACATGAGGGTTTTACATTATTATAATTATAACTATGCTTTTAACCAATATTGTCCAATACCCTATAAGTTGCAAGAATTAAGAATGGTTAAACTATTGCTAGGTATGCCAATTCAATTTTACCTGAATACTGCCCACGAAAGCATAAGTGGGCACTTGAATGCCACTCATTCCTTTATTTTTCAAAATTTGCAAGAATGATGCACTTTTTGTGGTTTGCTTTTCACAAATGATTCGGTTGTTTTGGTATTTCAGCTACAACGAAAGTTTTAAATTTAAGGACTACAACATGTGAAATTTTTATATTATAGTAATTTTTTATTTTTTTATTATAGCTATCAAAAAGCATTATATTTTTCACACTTAGAACTTATGAGTTTAAAACATTAGTTTTAACTTATTAGTTACAATTGTGAATAATGTAAAGCTCTTAACGATTATAATAAAAAAATAAAAAAATTATTATATTATAAAATTTTTATATATTATAATTTTTAAATTTAAAACATATGTTTCAATAAATCCTATAAAATCTCAAACAAACACGACCTTTTTTGCTCCCAAATTAATGATACTATTGGGAGGAACAAATAGCTTTCGGTAGGAACGAGGAAAGAGGAAGCCTTCTTTATCAAACCGAAGCGGCATTTACCCGGATGGATTTTGCTGTTTGATTGAAAGCCGACTCTAATGCCAAAGGTATCAAATTTAGAGTTGGTAATAGCCTATGTTTGTATCGTATTTACGTCGATACGTTTACAACATGATACGTTTAGCCTAAATATAAATATAACATGATTAATAAACGTGTCAAAAATACAAACAAGAATATGACACGCGTAACACAACTCGACACGATTAATGCGATTATTAAACGTATGATACATAACATATGATTTAAATTTATTTATTTTATGTCATTTTTTATCGTATCATGTGGTATCTATCAGAAATTACCTGCCTTAATCAAATTGAAACTACCATTGCTCGTGGCTATGGATTCTTTTCCTTTTTTTTTTTTTACTTTCCCCTGATTCTTATAGCTGTGGATCTATGCGTTGCAGCCTTTGTGTCGTCCAAGAACGGGCTTGTTTTGTCCTATTATCATTTATTGTACAATAATGTTTACTGGCAGGTGAATTTTAGCGAATAAGAAAGTAAAAAAGCATGTGCTCCTGTTTTGTTCTGTCCAATAAGCACTGCCTCTACGTGCTAGTTGGCGGGAGTTTGCAGTGCAAAGCCCTTTTATTTCTTCTAGGGTTATTTTACTCATTTTGCACAAATGACCCCAAGACTATCCGTCGTCTCTCAATTTGACCCCGGACCTTTATTTTTATGCTTGTTATTGCATCAATTTTTGTAAGTGCCTTTTCATCAGAGATTCAGTAAAAATCGGAGGGAAAAGTGTCACATGACCCTTCTGCGTATGTAACTTAAGGGAAAGTAGTAAAAGAACGTGGAATACAAGTTACTAGTGGTATTGGTTTTTGGTCTTTAGCTAGCTTCAGCCAAGCGATGCGAGAATAAGCTTCGAGAATCCTTGACAATACCTTATTACCGGTTGGAAAAAAAATATTTTAAGGCTCACTGCTTTTAAATTTTTATTATCATCTTTTTATGGGCCACATTTGAACTCCTGCACAAAAAGCTTAGCATAGGCCTGGGAAAACCCAAATCCATGTGGCTCCACTCTTTATAAAATTTCTTATTTTGCTCCATTTTAATCTTATTTTACCACTATAAAATTTTCTAATTTTAAAGATCATAAATGGTTTTAAAATTTTTTTTTGCACCCTTTGAAGATTTACTTTTAGTTACGTCCCATTTGTTGAGGTGTTGGGTTCCCGGCTGGAGCCTAGCGGGCACCTCGAGCGTATTGCCGAGAGGGTCCATGCTCGGGGAGGGGCCCAGCTCGGAATTGCCTCCCACGGGAGAGCTCGTCCCCCAGGAGTCAAACCCGTATTCTCTTGAATAAGAGGGTCTTAGGGTCTATCCCATGTACTAATCTAACCAGATTGGTACCTAGGATAGGCCCTAAGACCCTCTTATTTAAGAGGATACGGGTTCGACTCTTGGAGAACGCGCTTCCCTGCGGGAGGCAATTCCGAGCTAGGCCCCTCCCGAGCAGGGACCCTCTCGGCAATACATTCGAGGTGCCCGCTAGCTCCGACCGGGAACCCTATATTTGGAGAAAAAAAAAGGAAAATGTTATGGTGGAGTGTGGTCCAATTCTCCACTGGTGGAGAGTAATAATAAAAACCCTCCGATTAAAGATCAAAGACTCACAATTGTGTTGTTTATAGAAACTAAAATAAAACCTATCATATCTCATCGCACATGTCTTTTATATCAATTTTCACACTAATAAATCTAAACTGTTGATTTTATTAACTTTTAATCTTAGCCCAACATTCTGAAAATTTCACAAATCCTAAAATTACAATTCTAGTTCATTGGGAATAAAAATTAAAAATCCATGGCTGCCAGCTCCGACGATGAGGCTTCGCCTCCTCCCCCAACGATGTCGCCGGCACCGACGCTGGCTGGGTTTGAAGTTGGTAAGCTTCGATGTGAGTTCAGCAATGGCGGTGATCACAGGGAGAAGGAACTTCGTCGTTCACGCCTAGATTTTGAGGAAGCTGCCAGCTCCGACCATGGGGCTTCGCTTCCTCCCTGACGATGGCATAAGCACCGGCCAAGTCTGAAGTCTGCAACCTCCGATGTGAGTTCGGCAATGACGGTGATCAATGGGGAGAAGGAACTTTGTCGTTCGCTATAAAAGCAAAGATTGGGATTATAAGCCTATTCATCCTCTTTCTGATTGAAATCTGCAGGAGAACTGAAAGAGACCCAGGGGTATTGATTCTCTTGTTAGGGGGAAGTTTAAGGGATGCACTTTGATGCCCAACATTAGTTATAGATTCGACAAGAAGACTCGCCACAATCTTCCTAATGGATTCAAGAAGTTTGTTGTGCACAACGTTAAGGAACTAGAGGTCTTGATGTTGCATAATAGGTGACTTTGAGATTCTCTTAGGGGGTGTTTTTATAAGTAAGCCTTCCAAAAAATGTTTTTTTGACAAATGATTTATTTTAATTTTTTATTTTACATATAAAAACTTGTTTTTTGGGCATCAAAACAGTTTCAGTTTTTTTGTTTCCACTTTAATTAGGTTTCTTTCTTCGATACAGTCTTTTTTCTCTGAAAAAAACTGAGGCAGTTTCGGTGCTAAAAAAAAACCTTTTTTTAATGCAAAAAAAAAAATCATTTACTTAATTTCAAATTTTTTTTAACCCTTTTCTCAAATTTACCCGATTCTCTGGCCGGTTCGATTTTGTTTCGAGAATTTTTTGAAACATTTTTTTTTATGTTTTTTGAAACAAAAATTTTAAAAATTTTTTTAGCACAATTCCTAAAAAATTTTCATTTTTTAAAATAAAACTATTTTTACTTGTCGGATGTTTGAATTCTAGATTTTCCACTTGGCTCAAATCGAACCTCAAACATCCCAAAACAAAAACTAAAACGGAAAGGAAGAAACTACCTTACTCTCCATAGCAACAACTAACGTGTGATGACGATGAAACGACAACAGAGGCAAACAGCGAAAAGATGACGGTGATAGAGGCAAACCGATTAGAGTGACAATTTCAGCAAAGGGAAGGAAAAAGAGAAAGAAAGAGCAAAACTCTAGCAGTAGTCCCTTTTTTGTTGTAAAGAACGAAGAAGACAACTAGAGAAGAGAAGCCCTCTCTCCCGTTTTATGTTTTATGCTTATTAAATTTATACGTATAATTTTTTTTAAAAAAAATATGTATAAGTATACAGGGTGGATTCAAGGCGGAGAACACAATAACATCCCATTCTCGGCCCGTTGGCGTATGACCGTAAAAACCCATCCTGACCTTAAAACCAGGACAACCCGCCCCATTTGATGCAGGGCACTGCCCCACCGGGTAAACTTGCCATCTCTGCGCCCAACTTGATGTTGTTGTTACTAACAAGCTTGCCAGGTTGCACAACCAAGAGGAGGATAGGCTTTTTATCCTAGTATTTGCTTTTTGTAAATTAGATTATTTACATAATTATACTTTCTAGTTTGAACTATTTTTTAATCTGTCTCTTTATTTTTAAAAACTACAAAAGAATCTTTTAAATTTAAAAAACTTGTTTCAATTTCATTCCTATAGATAGACAAAATTAGATAAAATGACATAATTATCTTTAAACAGTTATGGAAAATATATTATAGATTTAAAAGCATAAAAATTCTTTAAACAAAATATCAAATTTAAAAATAAAAAGGATTTTTAGCTTTATGACTTTTTAATGCAAATATTTTTTTTGAAAATTCTTTTATTAAGAAGAAAAATATATGTAAGAAATAAATTTAGTCTAATTAAGAGTAATTTTGTTTTATCTTCATATTTTTTAGTCAAAAAAATCCATGATGGATAAAATTGAAACAAAAATTTATCATTCAATGGATACTGTTGTAGTTTTTTAAAACAAAAGGATAAATTAAGAAGTAATTGAAACTAAAAGAAAAAGTTATGTAATTAATCCTTATAAATTCATTCAAAGGAAGCCGACGCCAATGTGATCTGCATACCGTCCCTGTAGTCTACGGTGGCTGTTTTAGGCTTCGTCACAATGGCAACAATCGGACCCAGATAGCGGAGGCTCTATTCACGTCTTCTTTTGCATGATCTATAACCAAGCATATTGGAGAAGATGTGTTTGATGAAGGAGGAACTCTTGCATCGATGTAACTGTTGAAGATGCCAATGACATTGTCGAAGGGGGTTCATCGGAGGTGACGAATAAGGTCATCAGAGGTGGTGGGGAGTACATTTATTTTTCCTTTTGTAGAACCTCATATCTATTTTTTTTAAAAAAATAATATTTTTGTATATGAATCATATGTGAGAGGGTTTATCTTCATTTGGTGCACTATTTTTTCTACCATTAATCTAAAAGTAAAAGTGATTCCCCACCCTTAGATTATTCTTCATTAGGAAGAATAATTTTGCACTCTACCATAGACCTCTCCAAAGAATATATATTTAAAAGTAAAATTAGCAGACAAATAGTAAAGGAGAAAATTTGATTTATATTCAAAAGTTTGACCTAATTTTTCTCCTCCGCAGGAAGAACTGCATATTTTCCTGTGCTTTGGCTAAAAATTCTTGGACGGGAAGGGGATGACGAGTTGATTTGTTCAAGCAAAATCCCTCCAATAAGAAAATCGATTAGGGAAAGAGACTGATAACAATTTTTGGAGCTTTTTTAAAAAATAAATGGCATCTTCTAAAATATTTAAAGTAACTAGTGTTTACACTGTATATACCGAAGTAAATAACTGTTTATCTCATAAATTTGGTATTTATTTAAACATTTTAAATTGTTCTGTTTATTTTCTTTTTACTGCAATTTCCTAGCCCTGTTTAAGTTTAAAAGCAGTTCCTTTCCTAAAAAGAAAAAAAAAAAAAGACGACTTTCATCAGAAACGAAATTATCATAAATTATAGGGAGGAAAACACAAATTCTCTAAACAACGAGTGCTGGGGTGCAAAATATCGCTGCAATTTTGTAAAAAGGACTGTTCTCCGCGCCACGAAACAAACAAGACAACAAAATTAATAAGTGAGAAGAGAGAGAAAGAGAGACAGTGCGAGTGAGAGTCCCACAGATTTCAAAGCTTCAAAAGTCACCTCCCCCTTCTCTCTCAAAAAAAAAAAATAAAAATCACCTCTCTCTCTCCTCTCCACTGATCTACTTCACCGTTCCATTCTAGGGTTCGGGTCAAGTTCAGATTTTGCTAAAATTTTCCTTTGTCTTTAGCCATTTTTTTTTAATTAATGAACTAGACCTTCAAAGTGAAAGAAAATGGAGGCAGAAGAGGAATACAGAAGGAGAGAGCGGGTGGCATTGGTGGCGATTGTTGTGCTGGCTTCTGTAGCAGTGGCGTCGCTGCTGGTGGCGTTCAGCTACTACTGCTACATCCGCAACAAAGTCTCCAGGCTTGCGAAGAACCGCGCAAGTGAGCCTCGTTTAATCCTTAACCCTTTGTTTGGTTGCAAAGGAAATTTCCGACAAAGTATGAACTAAATCAGCCCCACCTTCTTTTTTTTTTTTTACTTTTTCTTTTTCTTTTTCTTTTTAATTAATAACTTCACCTGACGTACTTTTTCATCGCCCATAACACCTATAAAGAATGAAAATAAAGGAAAGAATAAAACAATTTCTAGTAATTTCCTCTACATTTTTTTTAAGTTATCGAAAATGCCATTATTATTTGCCCAAATAGAAGTACATTCTCCTTTTCTTTTCGCAAAAAGTTTTTTTTTTTTTTTTGTGGGTACTCACAATGCGTTTGCATTTTTTGCTTTAATTTTGTTTTTAATTTGGTTTGATACAAGAAAAAAGCGTTTTTGGGTTTTATTCTCTAATCATTAGTACCCTTTTTGTAAGAGAAAAAAAATTGTCTTTTATATTTATTTTCAAAATGCATTGTACTAAATTTTTGAAGGTTTATTGTACTTCTCTGCCTTGGCTCATTTTCTTTTTGGTAGCTACATCCGTCGTACATTAAATACTTGTAACTTTAAGTGCAGGAAAATAATGCTTTTCATGATTTGGAAAAAAAATACAAATCTTCTGGTTCTTTTAATTCATAAATCTTTCCACCAAAAATTGGAACCTAAACGAGCGTTAATTTGTAATTCTCTTTGATTGGATTTCTTTGAAGGAGTTGATCTTGAAAGCAAAACTGAGTGTCCAAATTCGCAAGTTGCTACTACTTGTGAGAAAGGACTTCAAGTGTTCACCTTTAAGCAGCTACATTCTGCAACTAGTGGTTTCAGCAAGTCAAATGTGGTTGGCCATGGCGGGTTTGGGTCGGTATACCGAGGAGTTCTCAGTGATGGACGCAAAGTGGCAATTAAGCTGATGGATCAGGCTGGGAAGCAGGGAGAAGAGGAATTCAAAGTGGAGGTCTCATCATTTTACTTGTTTATTTTTGGTCTAAACTGACAAAAAAAAAAAAAACCGAAAAAAGAGCTGACCGGTTGAATGCTTATTGCTGAGTCTTTCGTGTTTTATTGTAGGTGGAATTGCTAAGCAGGTTGCGTTCTCCATATTTGCTGGCTTTGCTAGGGTATTGCTCAGACAGTAGTCACAAAGTGCTGGTTTACGAGTTCATGGCAAATGGTGGTCTGCAGGAACATTTGTACCCTGTTGGCGGTAAGTCGAGTTCCATAGTGAATTTAGGTTTTTAGCATTCCCAGACTTTACAAAATGGAATTTTGCTTTTTTTTTTTTTTTTTTGAGTAGCAAAAAAACATGAAAGCTGAAATCCCATTTGTGAATTATAATGATACTACAGTTTTGATAATTTTTTCTAGTTGGGCTCTTTCCTCCACCCATCTTTTGCTAACCAAGCTGGATCTGTTACATGGCCCTTTTGAATAATCTTATTCAGTTATTAGATGTAGAGACTTTCTTTCTCTTTCTTGCCTAGAAATAAGTCTGTCCGAACAATTATGTTTTCTCTTTTCTTTTTGGACAGGGATTGAAAATCACCTCTCAACACATTATATTGAAAATAAGGAAAGTAAAACATGTATCCAAAGTACTTTTTCTCATTTTTTGGGTTTAGGTTTATCCCTTATGGAAATTGTATAAATTGAAATATTTCGTGGTATATATTTTGAAGCTCAGAATAAAATCTTTTAATACTTGGACTGAGATGGGCGTGAGAGGGTAGCAAAGGGAATATGCATCTAGTTTTTCTGCTGCTTATCTTTTTACAGTTACTATTTGATTAAATAAAACGTGTCTACTTAATTATATTATTTGACTAATGTGCCCACTTGATTCGATTATTATTTGAATACAATTATGCATACAAATGTATTTTAATTTTACAGACTGCACAGGAAATGTTGGAGTGACAAGCTGTTAATACTTTTCAAACTATTTTCTTTTGTGATTTGTTATTCTATCGTACTCTCTGTTCTTTCTTCCATTGAGTTTCCATGTTGTATTTTGGCATCTATTGTATCCATCTAATATAATTAACTCTCTCTTTTGAGGGTAATTGTGTTATCTTCTCTCTATTATTCCTTACATTGAATTTCTATATTGTTTTATCTTTGCATCTATTTGTTTCTTTCAATTTATATATGTGTTCATATTGAGAAGGCAGTTTGCTGTTGAGCTCATATTAATTAAGTTTGATATGCCAGGGTCTAATGCTCTTTCCATAAGCTTGGACTGGGAAACACGGTTGAGAATAGCTCTCGAAGCTGCAAAGGGTCTGGAATATCTCCATGAACATGTCAATCCCCCTGTAATTCACAGAGATTTCAAGAGCAGCAACATTCTTCTGGACAGAAATTTCCATGCCAAAGTTTCTGATTTTGGATTGGCCAAGCTTGGATCTGATAAAGCTGGAGGCCATGTCTCTACTCGAGTGCTGGGCACACAGGGATATGTTGCCCCAGAGTGAGAACTGAGAACCTCCCTTAAAGCTTCAGCTGCAATTATATCTCCTGACATAAGTTGTTTGTTTTTGCTATTTGTATTAATTGCTTTAATTCCATCTAAATACGATTGCCATGCAGGTATGCATTAACAGGGCATCTTACAACCAAGTCAGACGTGTACAGTTATGGGGTTGTTCTTTTGGAGTTGCTAACAGGCAGAGTTCCAGTCGACATGAAAAGACCTCCAGGAGAAGGTGTTCTTGTTTCTTGGGTAGGTTTTTAGCTCTCGTCTTCGCTTGGTAAAAAAACTATTGGCCATTCCATTTTATTGTGCATTTACAAATTCGTAATGAAATGAGATCGGAGTCGTATAGAAATTGCAAAGAAATAAATATGAGATTCAAGCCTTTAGTTCAAGTTTTATTGTTATTAGAGCATTGGCCATCTCTCCCCTGGACACATACTTGGTTCTTGCTTTTAAAAGTTTATTCTCTCTTATAGTCGTTTTTTGCCTGAATTTTTTTATCACTAATTTTTTCTTTTCTGATGGTATGTGTTATAGGCTTTACCTCGGCTGACAGATAGGGAACAGGTTGTACAGATAATGGATCCTGCATTGGAAGGTCAGTACTCCATGAAGGAGGTCATTCAGGTGGCGGCAATTGCTGCAATGTGCGTACAACCGGAGGCAGATTACAGGCCGCTGATGGCGGATGTTGTTCAGTCTCTGGTGCCCTTGGTGAAGACTCACAGGACAAATTCAAGGGTAGGAAACTATTCCAGTTTCAGTGCTACAAAGTCTCCCACTACTCAGGACCTTGGCAAATCAAGTATGTGAAACCAACCCAAGAATGGGAGGATCATGTTCAACTATGTGCTTCTTTAGCTAACTTGGACTTTTGTGCAGTTTTTAGACTACTCTCTAGGCATGTTGTAGCTTGTAATGTGCTCCCAGGACAAAGATTTTGGCGGCAAGAGAATCCAGTGTCATTGTCTTATTTAGCAATTTGTGAAATCAACCAACTTTGTGAACTGTGTAATTCTTTATAATTAGTTATATAACTAAAGGTGAAATTGTGAAATCTACTATCTTTGTGAACGGTGTAATTTTTTATTGTAAGTTATATAACTAAGGTGACTTCTCATGTGCCCCAAAAATTCTTTGCATGATTTGAACTGCTTTAAACCTTATAGAAGGCAATGATTTACCAAAACAACCTAATTCAAGGCAATGTTAACTACAATTAAGATCTTCATGAAAATTATGTAAAGGGCAAAAAAAAAACGTGAGTCTTACATTGTTAAAACGTAAAAAAAAAAAAAAAAAAAAAAATGGAAATATAAGGATATTGAGCTATCACATTTAATAAGTTGGTTTTTTAAAATGAAAGTTTAAGTCATTAGAAAGTCAAATTTTTATATGGTATTAGAGCTTAACAAACTCAAATGAGTGGGCTGAATCATTCATTATAATAATTGTAACTCCAAAAAAAGCATCATCTTGCAAAGATGTTTAAAGGGTAAAAGAAATCCGAGTCTTATATCGTTAAATTATAAAAACAAACACCAACTTGTAAGGACGTTAAGTGTGTTTGGAATCGTCGTTTCATTTTATTAATTCCAATAGATATAGTGTAAGGCTCTCATATACTACAGTGTAAAACAAAAATATGCTGTAATATAAAGTTTTTATATCTTACAATGTTTTGATTTTAACTTATTAGTTTTAATTACATTTTCAAATACTTATTAGTTCTAATTACGTTCTCAAATGCTGTCATTTTACCTAATATGTTGACTTTTTAATATAGGAGTTTAAGTTCTTGGAAAGTCAAATTAATTTTCACAAAAATCCCAGGTTGAGTTGGTGAAAAGATCCAAGACACTCTTGAGAGCAAGACTTGTTGAAACTGATTTTCTGAATCTATTAATTAAGCTCTTTTTCAATTTTTTGACGTTCTTCATATGTGATAACAATGATTGTACGAGCTCACTGGTTAGGGCTCCTATGTACCTGGAAAATATGGTGTTTGTTTTTATTTTTATTATGTATTTCTTGTAGTTGTTAATTTATAGAAATTTGCAGGTGTTTTCTAGGGTGTCTGACTCTTGTCTTGGAAAACAAGGTCAAATTGGTGGGGACACTCAACTTCATGTGGTTCCAGTTGGATTGGAACATCATTGGGATTCCTTTGAGCCCCATTTGCTGAACATGAATCCCACGACCCACGTACAGCTCGCTATTCAGGGATCCAAGAGGATCCCAAGTCCTAACACGAAACTGGAACATGAAGATCCTATTCATTGTAGACAATGAAGATTTCTAAGTTGGCATCATATAGGTGAAAGACCCATTTTAATACACACAAACACACACACACACACACACATATATATATATGATAATTCGTTTTTTTTTTCATCAGATGTTAGTAAAAATTTATCAATCTTTTTGTTCTTTCACTTAATGACTGAAAAATATGCGTACTCATCATAAAATTTCTAGATTAAAGCTTTTGTTTCCTACAAATACTACAAACCTTTTATGCCTATAACATTTTAGTTGGAGCAACGATTGCTTTTTCTTATGGTGTCTATCAGTTACTATTTATGGATCTACTTGTACATTGACTGTTGCTGAAACGGTTTCTTTCAAATTTGTCGTCTCATTTTTTTCCTTGATTGTACTTGTAATAATTATTTGTCATGTCGTGTGTTAGGGGTGTTATCGGATAAGTTTGCGAGAAGCTGCCGATGGTGTCTTGTCGAGTAGTTCCTCCATGCATAGGTGATTGCCTCTACAACAACCCACACCCTGCAATATGACGACCAGGTTCTCGCTGCCCCCACGGTTGCCATAACCTGGTATTGAGCAATTCTAATCTGCCCAACTTCTTGGCTGACCAGGTCGACCATGCTGGTGAGTGATGCATGAAATCTCCAAGACGAAACGAACGACCATACGAGCCCCCTTGGAACACAATAACACTTTCACAAGTGGGAGTGAGAAACATCCAAAAGACCACCACGTGACATAATCAGCCCTCCGACGAGCAATCCTCTATATGTAGAAATTGTGACACCTATCACTTGCCATCTAAGCTCTGTATATAATACATCTAGGTTGAGGGGCAGAACCGCCTCATACTTGGTCCAAATCAAACACTATAAATAGGAGCGTTAACTCTACCCGAAAAATAAGTAGACTTTCTTGCCTTAACATCCAAAAAACCACCACGTGGCACAATCTCAGCCTTCCAACGGAAAATCCTCTATATCCAGAGATTGTGACACCTGTCACTTGCCATCTATGCTCCGTACACAATACATCTGCGTTGAGGGGCAGACCTACTTTATACCTGGTCCAAAGTAAATACTATAAATATGAGCATTAACTCCATCTTAAAAGTGAGTGGACTCTCTTATTTTAACCTGCCTATCTCAACCTAGCTTCCCTTGATCAAATACTTGACTTAAGCGTCAGAGTACTCTTGGCAGGCACCAAACCGGTGTCTCCCTTACTCTGCCACATGTCCTTGCTTTGCAGGTCTGAGTAGAGAAAATCACCTAGAGGCTAGAAAGATAGTTTGACCACTATGTGCAGCTACACATGGTGTTAAGCCATACAAAGTCATCAACATTTTTGCGTTCGGAAGAGGGTTTCGTGCCTTTTCAGCATTATTACTATACAACACTTTCCCATGTCTGCCAAGGACCTAAACCAAGTTGATGAGATTCGACTTGCATGGCCGAGTCACGCAGCCAACCCAGACCCACCACCCCATGGCTGGGGTTGGGGAACCCGAACTGTTCAAGCCCAGATAGCTGGCAATGCCAATGTGGAAGATCCTATTTGGGAACTTAGTAAGGCTATCAATCTATTGACCTGTTAAGTTGCTGTTCAGTAAATGCCTCAATGAGTACTACCCCTGGCTCTGCTGCCGCTAGCCTATGATAAGCAAGCCGGTGGCCAAGTAGCTCAAGAGGATGGGCAGCGAGACAAGGCCAAGTCCGAGCACTCCAGAATAAACTTGTTCGAGTAATGTTTTCAGGTGCACCAAGGAGAAGATGAAGATTAAGGGGTAGCATGAATTGATCAAAATTGGTCCCCTAAAGGTTCTTGAGCGTTTGTTTTTAATAGGCTAGGGCACTAAGGCATCAGGCTAGTCTGCTCATGAGTAGCTAATTAGGCCAAAATTTATCAAGAAGATAATCCCTCATATCAAATAGAATCACCCGAGGATACCACCAGCCAGAATATCATGAACCTTCAAAGGCAGATTGACCAGATCATGAACCAATGATATGGTGTTAATGTTACCAGGATAACCGAGAGCTCCTATGTTGAGCAAGTTTAAGATTCCTCATATGTCACTATATGACATCATCACAGATGCCAATGAACATCTAGAGACTTATCGAGAAGATAATCCCCTATATCAGATAGAACCACCGAGGGACACCATAGCCAGAATATCATGAACCTTTAAAGGCAAATTGACCATATCATGAACCAACAGTATGGCATTGATGTTACCAGGATGGCTGACCTACCATTCATGATGGCTATCATGAGAGCTCCCATGTCGAGGAAGTTTAAAATTCCTCACATACCATTAAATGACGGCATCATAGATGCTGATGAACATCTAAAGATTTATCAAGGACATATGCTCCAAGATGCAAATGATGCAATAATTTGTAAAGCCTTCTCATTAACCTTGACGTGACCAGCTTGGTAATAGTTCTGTCAAATAAAACCAGTATGATGGGTTCCTTTCGACAACTGTCCAATGCCTTCTTGGCAGCTTTCGTAACCTCCAAGTCAGGAAAGAAGGAAATAACTCACCTATATGCCTTGAAGCAAGAGGAGACCAAGTCTGTTCGATACTTCCTTAATAAGTTCACTTGAGCAATTCTTGAGGTGAAAAACTATGAGATGGAACCCCAAGGAACACATTCCGAGAAGGCCTCTAGGATAAGAAATTGCTATGGTCACTTGCACTGGACCAGTTGAGTACTTTTGGCCCCTTGTAAAGGGCACACAGATGCTGAAGAATATATGAAGAGCCACCATGGCAAGGAAAAAAGAACAAGTAGAAGTCGACAAACTAGAAGAAACCCAAGATCGACAAGTCAAAGACACCTGTTGGGAGGTTTTAGAATTGTACAACCCTAGTTGGCACTATCGCTGAAGTGCTCAACCAAGTGAACAATTGGAGCCTATTAACTAATCCCCTCCTCTAAAGGGAAACCTAGAAAAGAGGGGTCAGAATAAGTATTGCAACTTCTATAAGGACATCGGTCACACTATTAGAGAGTGCCTTCAGTTCTAGGACCAAATTGAGGTCCTCATCTGGAACGACCGCTTACGCGAATTTGTAGAACATGTGTTTGCTTCTGGCAACGGTTCCTGGAGAATTGACCAACTAGGTCAGGAAGATAGGCAAAGGAAAAACATCCAAGGAAATATCGACAATGGTATACATGCCTCAAATCCCCCGAACATCGTTTCGATGGGCCAATTACCAAGGACACCTTAAGTAGTCAAAGGTTATTTTCATAGAAGTGGAAGGCAATAAGCTGCTCTACCTATATCAATGGTGCTTTGGCTTATGAGCTCTAGATTGCCAAAAATACCATATGGCGAGTCCTTATTGATAATGGGAGCTCAATTGATATCATCTTCAAGCAAGCTTATGACCAGCTGAAGATAAGTAATGTTGATATGATCCCCATGCAAACACTCCTGTATGGATTCTTGGGAGAGTGTGGCCGAGCAACAGGGTTGGTGGCCTTACCAGTTACATTTAGACAAGGCCAACCCAATATTACTTGGCTTGTGGAGTTCTTAGTGGTTGATGAGACTTTACATAATACCATTATTATTGGTCGACCAACACTAAATGCCTTAAAAGCTATAGCCTCTTCCTACCACTTGGCCATGAAATTCTCAATTCCAAACGAGGTTGGGGGTCATAAGGGCTAACTAGGAAAGACTCTGTGAATGCTATGTGAAGGCAATCAAGGAAGCATCTGCTCGACACTTGAGCAGTTCGACCATCTATAAGGTGCATGAAATGGAGTTCCTAATAGGAGAGGAAACAAAGATGCTCATTGATTTGGATTCGAGGCTATCCAAGGAGGAAGTCCAACCAACGGTCATGGAGGACCTTGAGCCCTACCATTTGGACCTCAAACACCTGACCAAATAGTCATGATTGATTTTCGGATAAAGCCCAAAATCCTAAGCAGACCTATAGAACTTCCTAGGGGAGTACCAGGATGTTTTCATGTAGTCCCACAAAGATATGCAAGTAATAGACCATGACATCATTTGCTATCATCTACATGTCGACCCAAAGCACAAGCCAGTGATTCAAAGAAGAAGAGCCTTTGATCCTGAGTGGTATGCATGCATAAATAAGGAGGTCTAGAAACTACCGAAGGCTAGGTTCATCTGAGAAGTAAAGTACCTATAGTGGTTGGTCAATGATGTTCTAGTAAAAAAAGCTAATAAGAAGTGGTGAGTCTGTTTATACTTTATGTACCTGAACAAGTCTTCTCCAAATGACTATTTCTCACTCCTAAGAATTGACTAGTTGGTCGATGCTATGGTTGAGCATGAGTTACTTAACTTTATGGATGCTTATTCAGGATATAACCATATCAAAATGGTTGAGGCCAACCAAGTAAAAGTGTTCACAACAGACCAAGGCTTTTTTGCAAGGGGAGTTTGAGTAGAGGAAAGAGTATGAATAAGCCTGTCAAATCCTTAAAAAGTATTTGGCAACACCACCACTTCTATTCAAACCTCTGTCAGGAGAAACATTTTTCGCCTACTTGGCAATATCCAAAAAAGTAGTCAGCTCGGTCTTAGTTCGAGAAGAAGGAAAGTACAAAAGCTTGTCTATTACATTAGCAAGGCATTTCAAGGTACCTAGGAAAAGTATCCACTGCTAAAGAAGTTAGCATTTGCCTTGGTCGTCTCTACTCGGAATCTCTAACCATACTTTTAAGGACATTCTCTTTGGTACCTAACAAATATCCAATTCACCAAGTCCTCTAAAATCTAGAAATTTCTAGTTAGATGGCTAAGTGGTCGGTAAAACTTGAAGAGTTTACTAATGAGTGTGTCTCCCATACTACCATCAAACCACAAGCTATAGTAGACTTTGTTGTAGATTTCACTAAATACGTCTCCATTGCTCCATCAACAAACAAAGTCCCTTTGGAGGAACTTGAGTAGCCGGAGTGGAATCTATTTGTTGATGGGTCATTTAGTGTGGGTTGAACCAAATTTGTGTAAGACTAGCTATGCATTGTGGTCTGATTTCAAAGCCTCTAATAACAAAGCAGAGTATTAGGCCCTAATTTCTAGTCTAAGCATTACCTGAGAGCTTGGTGCAGACAACATTCACATTCATAGTGACTTGATGCTGGTCTTCCAATAAGTCATTGAAGGATTCTACACTTGAGAAGAGAGGATGGCCAAGTACTTGAAGAAGGTAACAGAACCACACCGTGATCTAGATCCTAAGAGCCGAGAACTCAGAGGTTGATGTTGTTGCTCGGCTTGCCTTAGGGCTAAAAGATGATACCTTGATTTCAATCCTAGTTGAGCGGCTATCCGAGGCGATCATCTACCTTCGAGCGGCTATCCAAGGTAAGCATCTATGATAGAGAGATCATGAATGAAGCCATTGACCAGACTGGGACGTGGATGGACCCAATCATCAAGTACCTAACACTAGTTAAGTTGCTCGATAATAGAGAAGAAGCTCAAAGAATTTGTAATATCTCTGCTCAGTGCACGATGATCGATGGAAAACTATACTAATGAGGTCATTTGGCTCCCTTTCAAAGATACACCCTGATGAAGCCAAGTACTTAATGGAAGAAATCCATAGTGGTGCTTTAGGGAACCACTCCCTCGCTTGTTATTGTCAATGAAGTGCCTTCAACAAAGGTATTACTAACCGACCATGGAGCAAGACACCAAAGACTTTGTCCATTACAGTCTAAAGTGCCAACAATTTGCCCAAATGATCAACCAACATCTTGAACCTCTCAACTTCGTTATATGTGCTTGGGCCTTTGCGAAGTGGGCCATTGATCCCATTGGACCACTCCCTATGGCCAGCTTGTAATTCAAGTATTGTATTGTGGCCATAAACTACCTTACCAAGAGAATAGAGGTTGAACCTTACATTGAAATTATAGAGGCCAAGTTCACAAGTTTCATTTGAAAGAATATCATTTGCAAGTATGGAATTCCTTACATGATTTCACAAATAATGGCAAGCAATTTTAAAGCGCCAACCTAAGAAAGATGTGCAAGTAACTTAGCATCAAGAAAGTGTTCTTGTCCCTCAAGTATACTCAAAGCAATGAACAAATTAAAGCAGCCAATAAAAGCTTAAGAGTCTTAAGGGTGCATGGATGGAAAAGTTCCTAA
Organism: Artocarpus hirsutus; assembly: GCA_946598075.1. NCBI lineage: Eukaryota > Viridiplantae > Streptophyta > Magnoliopsida > Rosales > Moraceae > Artocarpus > Artocarpus hirsutus. The sequence goes on from CAMOHE010042590.1 coordinate 34,072, forward strand.
AAGTACTCTAGGCATACCAAACAACTATTCAGATGACAACTAGAGAGACACCATTTCTCTGGTTTATGGTGTGGAGGCTGTCATCCTTGTTAAAGTTAGTCTGCCCAGCTTTCGAGCAGAGCACTTTGAAGAGCAAAATAATGCCGTGTAGATGATGGTTGAGTTGGATTTGTTGCTTACATCCAAACAAATTCTCAAAATCAAGAAGTGGCCAGATTCTATGACAAGCAAGTCTGGCCAAGAAAATTCAAAGTTGGCGTTTGGTTTTGAAGAAAGTGCTAGTCCAACAGCTAGTCCTCAGGTCATTTGACCCGAAATGGGATGGACCTTTTTGGGTGGTTGGTATCGCCTGACCAGGAATATACAAAATTGCTGACCTTGAAGGACATGCTCATACACCCTGGAACGCGAAACATTTAAGACACTTCCACTAGTGAGACAAGAACAAACAATTACAAGTTTTTGAATAATAATTATATAGTCTTTCTGACTAGGAAACAACAACAATTGCACACTAAAAGACATAAATCATAAATGAGAATGAGATCATTTTCTTTGTAAAAATTTATTGAAATTTTTACAAGTAGAACTCTAGTCAGACTTCAGGAATAAAATCCTATCGACTAGACCCACAGATATTATTCTCGACTAAAGTAGGGAGCTAACTAGTCATTTGGTCCAATTAAGCAATAGTATGACCAATCACAATTAGATTTTGAAATTTCCCAATATTTCCAAAGCCAGAAGGTCCTTGTATATCTCCTCGGTCGTCACTTGAGCAGCCCAAAAATTCAACATATTGGGGGGTTGGTCGGTGGATGAAAAACACCACGAGAATAACTAGACTTGGAAATTGTCCAAGGCTAGAGGGTGATCGGCTTTCGAGCTGAGAGAATCCTAATTGCCCCAACTCAGAGCACAACTAGACCTGGAGTAATTTTCTCAAAAACTGCCCAAGTCTGGGGGCTACTATGTTATGTTACCAAAGGGACCTTTATTTCAAGCAACGTTGTAGTATTACACTTAAAAAAACAAATCAGAGTAGATTCACAGCTAGGAAAAATTGAAATTTAATAATATTTTAATATATAGTGACGATACAATGATTGGGCACCCCCCGAGCCTAAAAAACAAAACAAAATCAAAAAGAAAAAAATTGCTCCATCTATTCACCTCTGCCGTTTGCCCTCTGCTTGGCTGCTTAATTAGCTAGGCTACTTGTCTTTAGCCTTGCTTGGTTGGTGATTTCAACCACCTTCTCCTTAGTGGTCTTTATAGCATCGATGGAGTCCTCAACAAGCGACTATCGAATTTCTCCACCTCGTGATGTTGCTTGATCAGATTAGTTCTCACATCCTTAATACTAAGAATTTAGTTCTTGGCACATTCTGGCATCTTCTTGAACTACTCAATGGTCCTCTTCTCAACCTTCTCACGAGCAGTAGGCTCTACTCAGTCAGATAGTAGTGGTGCTTGGCCTTAGCACACGCACACTCAGCATTTTTCTTAGCCAGCCTAACCTTTTCCTTGGCACGGGTGATCTTTTGCTCAGTGGCCAAGCTCTTCTCTTCCACCCAGGTAAACTCCCGCCTGAGCTTCTCGATTTCTTTCCCTGCCTTAATCGTATAAGACTCTAGGCGCTGGATACTTTATTCCTATTGGCCATAGTAATAATGTGTTGGAAAAATAGTATGTAGCAGAATTTTAAAAATTTTTATATCAGAGTATTTTTCAAAACACAAGTTTGACACGCTTTATGTACAAATTAACTAGATCTTACTAACCTTGTAAATGCCGAAAAGCTTCCTCAATCAGTGAAGAGAAGTAACACTCCAGAAGGACCTCAACTAACTGGCCTTCTTTGTTATTCTCTATCCACGATTGGAGTGAGTGTGGGATCACACGTATAGCTCTTCCACCGGACGACTCTCCTCCAACCAATTGAGAGAACCCAAAGCTAGTATTCGTGATTTATGAACAAGAGCTCTCAAGGAGTTTTTAGAATCTCACTAGCAAAGTTTCACTCTTAATCTCTTAATTGATCTAAATAATAAAAAGACTCACTCTGCTTTTATAGGGGTTGGGCCTAGGAGTCAGTCCTTATTAGATAAGGCATCAAAAATTTGAATCAAAATCAAATCAGAATCGATATCTGATAAAATCCTCGTGGAAAACGCGTTATCCTTTTATCGTCAGTCAACAGGCCGAATTGGCAGATCAGCCTATCGAACATCCGATAAAAGATCCCCGTAAATCTTTATTTTCCATCCGAAATTCTTGGGATAGAGCCTCAGTTTTAATTCAAATAACTCAATAAAGAAGTTATATGATTAAAACAGTCATATCTAGATAATCTCTAGGAAAATAAATATTCCTGATTAAAACAGTCATATCTAGATAATCTCTAGGAAAATAAATATTTCTGATAATTCAACAAGTTTTTCTTGAATTAATTCAAAATTAATCCAATTGATAAACAGGCATGAATTATTTGTTTCTAATAATTCAACAAGTTTATCTTGAATTTATTTTATCACAAAATTAATTCAACCAATAAACAGACATGAATTATCTGATTTTGTCGAATTTCAGTTAATCTAATAAATTTGACATAAGTCACCAATTATTGAAAAAGCACACCGTATCGTTACAAGATTTTTATGCGCTAGCAAATGGGACCTGATGGACCTATATAGTTCAAGCTCTTGATAATTATAAAACCTAATATCCTAAATATACATTTCATAATTATCAAGCCCAACGCTACTCCACTAAAAGCTTGGAGCTGCACTCTTGAACTATATAAAATTACAAAGCCTGTATAGCTAAGTCTCCATGAAATATAATAGTGTATCGTATCCTCATTAGGATTATCCATAATTTGCTTAAAAACAAATTTTGTCTTACCTTCTCGATTATTTTTATCTTACGTTCCTTTATCTCACCATCAAAAAACTTACCATCCAAAGATAGTATACCATTTGGTTACTCCTATGTATCCAAATGGTTAAGCGCTCTAACTTTTCAATTACAAGATAACACATATAAGAGGATATCATTACTCCTAAAGAGGAGCTATGGATTCCATATCTAAAAATAACAGGTCTACGCTATCAAGAGTCATGCCTCTAACGTATCGGCATGCGTATCACTATTAAAATGTGGGTGTCACCTTTTGATACATCAAAAAGACAAAAGTCAGGACAACGGGCCCACTATTCATTTCAAGATTAAAATATAATACAAATGATTATCTAAAGTAAATCGATTTATCGAGAAAGAATTATTAATCCAAATCAATTCACTTTATGTCTCGATCCAACACATCGTCACCTATGACAACGAGCCAATGTTTCTATTCATGGAGTCCACATCCGATGGTCAAGATAAATCATCTCCCAATAAGGATATAGACAACATAACAATCTTTACATGAATAAAGTGTCAAACTTTATTCGCTCGATTGCGGATCTTATGATTTAAACCGTCACCTTAAGAATCGTGTCTTTCGCATAATCTGTCCATCATATTCTCAATTCTTAAAAGTTTAGATTGACAGTCTCAGACTATTGTTTGCTTAACATACATTCAACAAATATGAACGTAAAGAGGACAAGATTTGGTATATAAATGATAAATAAATTCTTTATTGATAAAAAATGTCTCCAAAAATATATTACATTTTTACTCATTAGGGCATACACGTCTAACATATTGAGCTTGGGTCTCGGCAATCGTCATCTTAGCATGAGCTTGTAAAAATGACGAGTTAGTTTTTGAATTTGCTTGGGAGACATTAAAGGAAGAACAATTGCTTATCGGAGCCTTCTGCTTCTAGGTGGCGGTATTATTTTTAGATAAGCTCCTCTTCTTGGCCTATTCGAGAAGCTTATCCTTAGAGATAAGCTTGGCGAGAGCATCCAGAATTGACTAGCAGAGAGTTGGTTGGCCAAAGGATTGAGGCTTGTCCAGCTTAGTCCTCGGTGGCATTGTGTCATTTGCCCATAGTAGGGGAGGAGCCTTGAATATTTCTTGGGCGTAACTAGCTGTCTGCCTCCTCAGTAGAATACCGATCATTTGTGGCAGAGTAAGGGCATTGCCCTACTTTCTTTTGCCTCTATTGAGGCTCTTCATCTTCTTTAGCCTCTCGGCGGTAGTCTCCTGGACATCTGCCGCTACAAACAAGAAAAGATAAGTCAAAAATTGCTCAGACAAATGGAAGCAGCTTGGGTAGATTAAGACCTTCGATCTAAAGGGGCCTTTGCATGTATAACATCTAAATCAAGACCCTTATTAGCTCATTCGGTACCACGTGACTCCAATCTTTTGAGGGCGCCCCCAAAAAAGTCCTTAGAATTAGATATGGACGGCACCCCCATAGCCCATGTAGATCGAGTGCTTGGGTCAACTATGTCTTCTTGGCCTTCTTGGGTGATAGTCACCTCCTAATATGGTTGGTTGATCGGTACGTTGTCATTGGGGTGAGGGTTAAATGAGCTAGAAGCCTCCAACCAGTGGTACCCTGTAAGCCAACCTCAGCTTTATAAGGCAGTTTGCATGTGCTCAGATACTGGCCTCTCTAGAAGTGTCTCAACGGCCTCCCTAATGTCCGGGAGGTCCCACAAGCTCTTTGACAATACATTCCCTAGACAAAGCCTAGTCAACACTCTTTCATTGACTGGGACCTCCTCGCTTGATTTGGCTAGCCAGTTCCCCTCGGTATAAAACTACTCATACTTTTAGAGCTTGTCGGAGTCTGGGTTCCTAAGGATGAAATCCTTGTGGAAGTATTGGAAGTAGTATAGTCACTTTGCTTTCAGAGCTCCTTCATCCTGAACATTTGTTTGAATGCCTCCTAAGGCATCTCAATGGCATATTCTCGCTTTTAGAGCACGTACATGCTGATCATAGAGCACAAACAATTAGGTATGAGTTGGGCAATCCAAAAGTTAAGGTTATTAAGTACTCGACGAAGGAATAGGTGCATAAAGAACCTCAACCGTACTTGAAAGAACTCTATATATAGCATGATGAGGCCTTCGAGTGGCTTAGTGGGAGTGTTTTTGGGCCCCGACACGACCAAGGTTATGTCTCTTGGGATCTCATATGTCTTGTGGAGTTCCATAAGCTGCTCTTTTGCCATTGCTTATGTGAACTCCTTAGCAGTTGTTTCGCCTTGACGACGGACCCGATAAAGTGATTAGCCTCGAACTCTTATTCGCATTAGGGAAGATACAACCTCTACATTAGAGTGGGCAAAAATAGCTTCTGTGACTTGCTCTTACTCATCGGCGCCAATGTTTTTTATAATTTTATCGACCACATTGATGTCCTCGCAGTCGTCCCGGTCGAAAATCCCTTATTCACCAAGAGCGGCCATTATTAGTGCCCGTTCTAACTCATTTAGATAGTCAGAGGTGCTCAAGACAATTGCCTCGATGTTAGGGTTATCCTCCCAGCAAGGACAGGTTACAGGAATCCCATCCAAAAGATCTATAAACTCCTGTCCAGGTATTGTCCTTTGTGCCCCATAGAAGATACTAGTGAGACACACAGCTCCTTCTTAGGACAATTGTTGAGTAACATCTTCAATCTTCGGACGCCTGGTAGGAGTCGAGGGGGCACCACCTTAGGTACAACATCCACTATGTCGAAACTCAAACCCTCAGCCAAAATCGATTTTCTCGTCTTGTCACCTAGGCTATTAGAGCCCTAAGACCATGAAGTATTATGGAACGATGCATTCTATGTATTAGACAAGTCATTCATGGTTGTCCTTAGTAAATTACCTCTTCGGGAATAAAAGCTTGGACAGATTTCTCAAACTAGTGTTCTTAGCAATAACATCACAAACTATTAAGTAACGAATCAAAAATGAATGAGTGGGGTAGCCCTATTTATAGACAAGGTTTGACATGAGAATCAAGAAGAAGCAATTATTACGCCCTATTAGAGAGATGACCAATTAGAGGTTGACACATGGCCGATGACATCAACACATTCAGCCGACTAAGGCTAAGAGTAGTCAAGAAGACAATTGAACTTTGAACCCCAGAGCCACTTAGTTGTCATTTCTTTCATATTGTTAGAGAACACCCAAGGTTTAACCTATCAGAAATGCTACCCGTTTGGTACCCGACCAGATGTACTATAGGGCTACTATTGGGGTTGTTCTCGAATAAGTCACTGAGAAGCTCCCTAGTGGTGTCTCACCGAGTAGTTCTTCTATGCAGTAAGAGATTGCTCTTCCAATACCCACACCTGATGCCCTGCCAACCAGGTTCTCACATGCCCCCACAATGGCTAGAACTTGGTACTAAGTAGTTTAAGTCTAACCAAATTCCTAGCCGACCATGCCAACCATGCCGTTCAGAGATGTATGAAACCTCTAGCATGGAACCAGTGACTAGACTGGTCTTTATCCAGACCAGCCCCCTCTGGGCACATCAACACTTTCATAAGTAGGAAAGAAAAACATCCAAAAGACTACCACATGGCACCATCTCAGCCCTTTGATGGGGCAATCCTCCATATCTGGAGATCGTGATTCCTTTTACCAATGACGATGGAGTTAGTAGAACGTTAAGGGACGAGGTTGAACAACGATAGAGTCGGTGGAATATCAAGGGACGAGGTCGAACGGTGGCAAACAACACTTAGTTCATTGGGGTTTGGATCGAATGGTGGTGTGGTCATGGAGAGAATGATGAGGGAATGTTGGTGCCAGTGGAATGTCATTGGGAGGCTGGGTTTGTCGGTGCCAGGGTCATGGGGGGCGGAGTTAGAAAGAGAGAGGGTTTGAGAGTTAGGGAAATTTCAAATTAATAGGGAAGGCTAGCATTGGCGTAGGCTTAAATTTAGGTGGGGGTTAAAAATTTTGAATTAATACGGAACCTTTCAGGGTGATTTTAAAAAATCATCATGAAAAGTTAAATCTTACACGACAGTTTTTAGCGAAAACCATCGTGTAAATTTGCACCTACCATGATGGGTTTTTAGTAAAAGCCATCATAAAAAGTTTTGCATTGCTAACACAATGGTTTTCATATTTCGGGCGTACTCCCTGTGTTTTCCCCTTCCTTACAACGACGATTTTTGAAAAACGTAGTTAATTGAGGTCGTGTAGTCTAATGTTTCTAGTAATGAACTCTGTAGAAATTTCAAACCCAAACTCTATTTATAGGCAGTGAAAACTTATTCAAAATTCAAACTATCATAGAATCTATTCAATGGATTTGAATTTTTAACAAATCTTATCTCCATGACATGTTTTCGCTCTAGAACTCGTGAAATCATTCTTCATATTAGATATTCTTCATTTAAATTCACAAAATTACATCAAATTCCCAACCTGCTTATGTTGGAGATAAATCTTATCTTTATTCACATTCTCAATCCTACTTAAATTCAAAGTTGCTCCTCAAGATAAGGTTGACTTAGAATCTGATTTGGTATTTGAATTTGACTATGAAAATCTTTGAAATATCTTTAGAATCTTCTAGAATTTGACATTTTTCCTCATATTTCAATTTTCTTTTTATAATTGCAAAGCTAATTAATGCCAACTTAAGAAATATAACAATCATCCCTTTTGGCATATTTTGGCAAAACCCCAAAAGAAAGTAAGGAAGTAAAAACAAACTATACCATACAACTCCCTTTTTTGTCAAAATGTCAAAGTTAAACACACCAAAGAAGAAACTCCCCCTAGTTGGAGTAGATACATCCTCCGAAATAGTGCCTTTAGCAGCTTTCTATGGTATAGGAACCTTGATCTCCTTCAATTCAGCTTTGAATGTCTAAAATAAAACCCGTTGAAAATATGCATATTTGATGTTGTTGAATCTGCTGCAACAAAAGATGTAATAAAACTATAAAGATTAATCTGCTAATTTTTCTTCTTACTCCCCCTTAGATGTGCACGAGATTCTTCTGTATCGTACCTGGAAATTCAATCATACAACTAGAAACTGAAAGAATATTTTTTTCTACCCCTTTTTGACAAAGGAGCCAATGAGCACTAGTTTCGAAAAAAACAACTCATAAGTAAACATTGAAACTGAAAAATAAAGATTTTTCGAACCTTTAAAACGGTACGTATGACATTGATTCAAGCTTTTACTCCCCCTAAATTAAATCACTCTTTTCAAATAAATTTTCAAACCAAATTTTACTTGATAGACTTAAGAGGGATTGACAAACAAGATTTCTTGTCATATATTGCAATCAGCTTCATGATAATGATATGTCAATGCTTTTTTTATGTGTCTAGTGTGAATATGTGCATGCAAATTAAAAAGATCTAAAACACAAAAAATAAACATGATGCACTTAAACACAAATAAAAAAAGCTTTTTTTTGGGTGAGAAATAACATGTATTTTTCATCTTTTGAACATGGATTATATTCAAATCCTTAAACATAAATTAGATCTAAAGTTATCAAGAACATAACAAGATAGTCCAAGTGTGTGTGTGAGAAAACATACCATACTTGAAAAGAGCCTTTTGAATTTTGTAACTTGTCATATTAAAAAATTTTAAAAAAGTTGTTTCAACTATCCTGGTCATTTGAAAAATATATTTTCAATTTATTATAACATAATTATATTCAACTTTAATGTACTTAGTGGCTTTCATCTCATGGTAGATTGTCCTATATATGTTGGTGATAAATATGCTCAAACTACTCATGCATAGCTATTTTGCTTTTTTTTTTTCTTCTTTTTTTTGTTCTTTTATTCTTTTTTGCTTATTGTTTATTCATATTTTGATGAAAGAATCCAGAAAAATGGTCATATTATAATTCAAAAAGATGTTATATCATTATCAAATATCTATTTGAAACATGATAGTTTTAGTCCACATAAATTAATTAATTAAAGCTCTATAATAATCAAGATTGGTTTGTGCACAAGCAAAGTCTTTTCAAATAATCCATATTCAGCGAACAATATTTCATGCTAAATTCTTTTTTTTTTTTTTTATATATAAAACAAATAAACATAAACTTGACAAGTGCCTATTGCAATATGCATGCCTTTAAATGTAAAGAAACTAAGATGCAAATAGAACAATGCAAATTCCTAGTCTTTCGTTAGTGATTCAAACATAGGAGTATTAAGTGTCTTAGAAAATATGTTTGCCAATTGCTTTTTAGACTTTAATCTCATGCTCAAATATCTAAAACCATCATATGTCTCAGATATTTTTTTCACACATAAATTGGACTTTTTAGTCCAAATTTTTCTAACATTTCTATTTAAATCAATTTTGGATCTAAGAGTCTTTTTGGTTTGGGGAAAACATCAATTTGGTATCATGCCACTGTTTAATGATTTCATAAATTTAAAACACTTAGGTCGTATATGGCCAAGAATGCCACAATAATGACAGATAGTAACAATTTTTTTTTACTTATCTTTAGGAGTTATGTGAACAGATTTCTTATTGGTATCCAAGACCATGATGGTCTATACTAGATTTTCTTGATGTCAGAATATGATCAAGTTTAGCAATGCTGGTGTTTATCATCTTCAAGGTCTTTGACATATGCTCCAATTCAGACCTTGTTGTAAATAGGTTTCTCTCCTTATCAGCAGCTAGGAGTTCATAATTGATGGTAGCTTTCACTGCAAGAAACGAAGGCTTTAACTAAAAGAAGGCTTGTTGTCGCTAAAATGTTTTTAGCGATAACATGTCGTTACTAAATGTAGACACTAAAAAATTTTTAGGTGTCTCGTCGCTACTTGTTAATACTATAAATGGATAGAGTATGACATCAACAAACTTTATAGCGACAATAATTTTCAAATATGTTGTCGATAAAAGTTCAAAAAATTTTAAAAATTTCAAAATTTAATGTCATTGCTAAATATTTCCATACAACTAATTAGCGATGATATATACTGTTGCTATAGAGTTTCTGTAAGTAATTTTAGCGTCACTTAAATCTTTTTTCTTTCAAAGAGAGAATAATTAATTAATGGGAATTAAATAATTATTTCTAAATTTATTTTATTTGTATTAAATTATTTGATTTAAATTTAAATTTTTTATTGAAAATTATTGTATTTATTTTTTAGTATTAACTGTAATTTAATTAAAATTACGTGAATGAAATAATAATAATTAATAAGAATCCTAAATTTAATATAAAATAATAAAACACAAAATAAACCACAGAATACATGGTCTAATATTAAGTAAAAAAATAATAGGAGTCTAACAAAACACGTCATGTCTAATCCCTTAGTTTACATATTTATCTTCTTTCTCTTTTTCATCCGTTGGAGGCACAATACTCACTAGGGGTCGAGGGATGTTAACACTAAGTCTTGGATTAAATTGCCACATTTTAGAAACTATCTCCAAGTTGGTCGTATACATTTGTGCAAGCCATTGTTGCACATCCAAAGGTAATTGGGCCTGCTGGAACCCAAACTATGATGCAAAAGACAAAGAACTAGAAATTAATTGTCTTTGACTCAGTCTAGGTCTTACTCAGATTCGATGACCCCTATGTGACCCCAACACGTTTTTAATAATAGCAACCTCATCAAAGGCAGGTGTAGAAGAGCTGGATTTTAACTGCATCACCTAAGTTTACCTCTCCTCAACCATTTGGCCTTATAATTAAGAGTAAAAAAAATTATTAATTAACACATAAAATTGTTATAAAATAAGATTATAATTAAAGAGATGACTATAATATACTTACAAATGTGGCCTCCGCAGCCTCATTGGCCCAACCCCTGCCCTGGTGAAAATGTTGGTCATGCTAGTTGTCGATCAACAATTGCAGCTAGCGTGTCTTGGGATTTATCTGTAGCATTGAATTGATATTAGACTTTAATTATTGATATTTTATTTATAAAATTATTATCTAATAAAAATGCATACATCATCTTACCTTCCAGACTTTTAGCGATGACAATGTCGTTGTTAAAAGTGGGCCCATCTAGATTTCTCCATGCAGCCATTATCGCTATCTTTTGCAACGACATATCGTCAGTAGATTCTAGGTTTTAGCTATGAAATATGTCATCGCTAAAGATGTTTGTTGCTGAAGGTTTCTTTTCCTATAGTGTTTCTTCAATTCATCTTTTTCTTTAGTGAGTTCGGCCACTCAGTCTTCTAATATCCTATTTAAATTGTGCACCTTGACCTACTTGGTGTATATGACTCTGTATGCATTTTAAATTGACTTGATAGTGATATCATCATAATCATCATCACTATAATTCTTGGCTCAATATCTAAATCTATTAGCACAAAATTTTTGTCGTAGTTTGTTGTAGTTTTTGTTGTGACAGATTCAACAATAGATACAGAGATTATATTAAAAACCACATAATTGCTCATGCACTCTTTGTTCTCTTGACTCCCTCCTAATTCTTCATCTCTCTAGGTGGAAGGCATAGCCTTGAATTTCTTCTTCAACATGTTAGTGCATTTGGATTGGATATGACCATAACATTTGTATTCTTGACACTGGATTGCTTTATCCTTTTCCATGCCATCAGATTGCTTGGAAAAGACCCTATTTTTTTGAAAAATTTTCAGCCTTACATGAATTTGAAAGCTTTTTATTCTTATTCATCTTCTTTAGAAAAAAAAATATTAAATTTTTTGTCAATAAAGCAAGAGACTTTGACAAATCCATTTCATCATCATTAGGCGTCTTCTTCTCTCGAGAATCTATCACTTCGGCTTGTAGGACTATACTATTCTGTTTCCTTTTTTTCTTCAATTTCATCCCAAACTTTTGCAACAAACCTATTAATTTGTCAAGTTTCAAGGAGTCAACGTCATTAGCTTTTTCAATGGCTGCAACCTTGTAAACAAATCTCACAAAAAGATCTCAGGGTTTTCCTCACAAGCTTAGAGTCAGAAAACTTGCAATCAAGAGCAAACGCCTCATCAGCAATATCACATAATTTTGCATTAAAATTAGCAATTAGTTCATCATCATGCATTCTTAAATTCTCAAACCTGGTTGCTAGCATTTGAAGTGTGGAAACCTTAATAGCAACGGTTCCTTCTTATGCAGTTTGAAGAATATTCCATATTTCTTTAGCAAATTCAAACGTAGAGATAAGCTTGAAGTCATTCACGGCAACAACACTAAATATGACATTTAGGGCTTTTGAATTGAAGTTAACAAGCCGGTCTTCATCATTGAACCATGTTTCCTCTAGCTTAGGAATCGTTTTGCCATTCTCAGTAGTTATAGGGTGTGCTCAACTAGTGAGGACTAATTACCATGGTTTTTCATCAATTATCTTAATAAAGGCCTTCAAGCGAGTCTTCTAGTATGAATAGTTTGTACCATCCATAAGTGGTGGTTTAGAGATTGAGCTTATATCCTTCATCAAAATTCATACTTGTGAACACAAATCTTATCCTAAAATCTTACCAAATAAAGGCAGATAGACTGCTCTAGTACCAATTGAAAGATTTGTTATTAGCAATTTACCAAATGTTAATTAAAGTTATAAATTAAAACTACCAACGCATAAAATAAATAAAAAGCACAACAAATTTTAGTGTGATTTGGTTGAAAAACTTACGTTCATGGAGCCACACCCAAATGATGAAAAATCCAGTAAGACAATAATGTACAAGCACCAATTGGACTTAATCAATTTAAGACTCCCTATTAATGATTGTTGTGTATGTTGTTGTACTTCTTGATGGCTTTGTTTAGTGAGCACCACTCGACTCCTGTCTATAGTAGAACGCCTTCTTTCGAAGATTGCAAATTCCTCTTTCGAAAAATGAAGTACCTTCTCCCAAAGATAGCTGTATAAAAACTCAATGCCTTTATGTGTATTAGCTCTTTGGAAACTTTCTAGAAGTTTTAGACCTGAACTCCATTAATAGGCCTTGAAAAAACCAAAATTGAAACTATTGTAGAATATGTTGCAACATATTTTGCTATGGATTTGAATTTTAAACAAACTTTATCTCCAAGACAGATTTTTCATTCTAGAACTCGTGAAATCCTTCTCCATATCAGATATTCTTCATTTAAATTTACCAAATTGCATCAAATCTCCAACTTGCTTATATAGGAGATAAATCACATCTTTATTCAAATTCCTAATGCTACTTGAATTCAAACTTGCTCCTCAAGATAAATCTAATTTGGAATTTGGATTTGACTTTGAAAATGTCTAGAATATCTCTGGATTCTTCTAAGATTAGAATCTTCTAGAATTTGACATTTTCCCTCATATTTCATTTTTTTTGGATAATTACAATGCCAATTATGGCAACTCAAAAAACCTAGCACACAATCACAATCAACTAGTAAAGAAAGGTAAAAATATTTTTAACAAAAATCAGGATATTTGGGAGAGCAGTTTGAACTCTAAAGTGTCAACCACAAACAATATAAAATTCTCGCATGCTACAATGTAAAAGAAAAATATGATATAGTCATGTAAAGCTCTTAAGTGTTATAGTGAGCAGTGCAAACTATTGTGTTTTTTACTCTTCTCTCAAACACTAAATGTTTCTTAAAATTTAGAATATGGAAAGGGCATGTGGTGTGTACGAATATTTATAGAGTTGTATGTTGTATTTTTTTTTTTTATGAATTGTATGGGATTTTGATATTGAAGAGAAAATAAACTTTTCTTTTAAAAAACATTTTTCAATATTTAGGGCTCCTTAATAGAAATTAAGGGTGCTAATATACTTTCTCATTTTTTATTTCCTTGGATGTAGCATTTAGGATTCATTTGGTTGGGGTAATAGAATTTAATGAAATGGAATAAGAAACTGTGAAATCACTATATACTTGGCAGACTAGACGCATTTTTTCCCTGTTTGATGGGTGGTACACATGACACATGCTAACAACTATTTCAGAAGAATTTTCGACTAAAAAAATCTAGTCCAACAGAATGATGTTTCTATTAATTTAGTGGAATTGCAATAAGTATTTGAGAAAAGATATAATTGCTAAATATTATATATACATATATATATATATATAGTTTTTTTTTTCTTTTGCTGCGAAAACTCTTCGTTTTTTAAGCAGATGATTTCCTCCCCGTGATTTTTAATTTTTTTTGTGCTAAATCATATGCTTTAAATTACAAAATCTAATTCTTTCAGTTACTAATTGTATCTCTCTTATCCTCTAAAAGAAAGAATCTGTCTCTCAAGGTTCTCTCTGGTGTAAAAATCGCCAAAACATTTCTTATGCTTTTTTTTTTTTGAACTTTTCAAGGATTTTTTTTAACTTTTTCTTCTTTCTCTTTTCTTTCATTTTTTTAATTCTTGTCTCTTTTTTTTTAATACATATTTGTTTTTCATATTCTTGTGATTTTCTTGAAACATATTTGTCCTTTTCTTTTAATTTTCACTTTTTTAATTAACCTTAATATTCTGCGTGTGCTTTTCAAATAATTTTTTTAAAAAGGAAAAAGCGGCGAGCGCAAAGTGGATGTAGTAGAGGCTGCTCCTGTGGCCTGTGGTGATCAATCGTGATTCTTGAAGAAAATGGTTTGTCTTTCTTTTCTTCTTGTTTTTTTGCCGGTGGGAAGAAATAGGAACCTGGTGCAAAAACGCTGCTTTTTTTTTTTTTTGTTGGCTGAAAAAGTCAAAGAACCCTTCAAGTCACAATTCTTAGGTAAAAATAAAATAAATAACAAATAATCTTATAAGTTGCAACTTGTGAAGCTAACAATTTTTTTTAAACAAAAACTAATGTGACAGTATTTATATTTTTTATTACTACCATTTTTTTTTTGTTTTCAGTGACACTGGAATAAGAATTATAACCAACTAGAAACGGGTCAAAGCATGGGATTATTTAATAATTATAAATTAATTTATGATTAATTTATTTTGGATGATCTTTAATTTAGAATTCTATAATTTTAAATTAATTAATTAAACAAATAATTCTACTTGTCCAAACAGTGGTTACAAAAACGGTGGAAAAAACTCATAATTTTAAGCTTCAATAAAACCAATATATTAATCAAACTCTTAAACTAATATATTACCCTTTTATTAATTCTAATATTATTCTACTAAAGGCTTAGAATTACATTCTTGAAATTATAGATATAATTATTCATACTTTAAAGTCCATTTGATATAGTCATTGCATATAAATTGATTCTTTATAAATAATTCATAATTAGAGCAGAGTGAAATCCGTTAACCTCTCTAATTACTTCTTTATCCTTGAGTGCCATTAATTCTCCAATGAATAAATTTATGAACTTAATCATGAATTGAGTGCTCATATTGTTCAAGACTAGAATAATACTCAAGAAAATCATTTATCAACTTCTCGTTAAAGAAGGAATGAATTCCATTGTAATATTAGCATTCTCGGTTACTTACTTCATTATCCCTCCAAAATACAAGAATAGGATTAGATTCTTGAATCTGCACCGAGTAAATCAAATGACATAAATTTAGAAACATAAGACTCTATTAATAATTTAAGATTAAGATTATCTTATATATGATCATCATTCAATGTGATTAGAACTTGCTATATTTAACGGAAATTATTTAGTTGTTCATATCATATTATGCTCCTCTTCTACATAATCTCATCATGTGCAATACACTCATTTAATGACTTAGTACATTAAAGATCGGATAAGACTGTCTATTCTCAATGAAAATTACCTACACTAATAATACTCAATTAAAGATTTCATACTTTAATTAAATAATTAATTGTAATAATTAATTATATATTATAGACCATTTAAATTATCATCCTTAAATATTATCTTCTCGTATATAATACTTATATATCACATAGATAACTATAGAATTTTAATGATATTTATAAAGTATTTAAAATTCATGCATACAAATATGATGAAAAATTCACTTTATTTATTTATAATTACATCCTTTACAAACTTCTTATGCTTTAAGGACATTTATTCTAATAGTTGAGAGAGGAAAAATAATGTTAATGGCCAATATATGTGCCATCTTTTTTGAGATATTGACCTTTTAATACCCACTATTTTGGTTTAATGTACAACTTTATACCTCATTTTAGTCAATAGATATTTTATGACCTTTAAAATGACCAAATTATCCTTAAATAAAAGAGACAAAAAAAATCAAAACTTTAAAAAAAATAAGAAAAAAGACAAAAATAAAAACAAACAAAACACTCATTTTTAGGACATTTTTAAAGTTAAAACCCTTAGTTTTTTTTTTTTAATCTTTTAGGTTCTCCTATTTGTCAATTTAAGTGTAATTTCAAGAATTTTTTAAGTTAAAAATGAAGATTGATTGAAAAAGGGTATAAATTTGTACATTAAATATTATTTAAAGATATATATATATATATATATATATATATTTGATGAGATCAAAAATAAAAAATATAATGATTGAATAAACTCAAAATACAATGTAAATCCCTACACAAATGTGTCGTAGGTTTTTTTTTTCTTTTTTTTTCCTTTTTTTTTTGGTTTCTGGAGGATAGAAACTAATGACAAATAGAAATGGTTATATTCTAGTAGGGCCTCTTGAGCCTTTTATTATTATTATTATTATTTTTTCTCATATTCGTTTTATATAACTCGCGATTAATGTTGCCCCTTTTCCCACTAATTCCTTTTCGTCAGTCATCGACTATATAGTTGGAGCCTAAAATTTATTATTACTATTACTATAATATTTGGGCTGGAAGGAGCTCAGAAAAAAGTGATTCCGCAGTTTATCTCACCTGGTCAATATATTATGAATTTTTAATTACTAGCAAACTTTAATTAGCTTCTGCGTACGTTAACGTGATTAGAATCAATAGTTTAAACTAATTTTGTTTAAAAATATTGTAACATGTGAGAGTTTTATATTGTAGCATATTTTTTCTTAACGCTGTAGCATGCGAGAGCTTTATCCTGTAACAAACAAAAATTTTGATTCTAACTCATATTATCAAACACCATACATATCTATTCAGATAAGAGGAGAAATGTGTAAATGTGATCGCAGGTTAGCTTAGCAATATAACATATCTAACTCCACTAAAAAATGAAAAAGTTCAAATCTCTCCTACTTCAAGTTCAAATAAAAAAAAAAAAGAGAGAAAAGAAAAATAAATGTGTAAAGCCTTTCAAATTTCCAAAATGCTGTTTGCGCAATGTGTACCAATAATTTCACTTGCATTTAATTTAAAAAGTAAGTTAGAACTTAAATATTGTAGTATATAAGAGCTTTATATTATAGAAAACTATTGTAGTATATAAAAAATTTATACTGTAACAAGTTAAAACTTAAATTCTAACTTGCTTCTTAAATAAAGTCTTAGTGTATTGTATCGGAAAAGAAAAAAATAAATCACAGCCAAAAATTTTCCTGGATAATCTTAATTGACCAAGCAAGTTGATATAAAAAAGTTATTAAGTGGGATATTTATTGGACTCTCCAAACTTCTAGATCAAGCTGCGATTGACCATCGAACTTATCGTAAAAACCCTTCTAAATCACGCTGGTTCTTGTCCTTTTATCAAAATTAACATTGCTTAATTGTCCTCTGGTGACATGGTTGTTTGAGTCCTTCTTTTACGTAATACTTTTCAAGCCCAAATTAAGCTCAGACAAAAAAGACCAAATCCCAATTAATTAAAGCAAAAAAACTTTAATATATATATATATATATATACACGCATATATAATGTTAAATTGTCACCTTAGTCTTCAACTTATTATGAAAGTGTAATTTTTAATCTTAACTTTTTATTTCTAAATTATCAATCCCTAACCTTTGATTTAGTTGCTAAGGGACCAATTTAACGTCTAAATAGTTAATTTTGAACGAAAAAAGATAACAAACTGGTCTCCAAAATTGTCAAAAAGATGAAAAATTGGTCCTCAAAGTTATAAAAAAGATGATAAACTGTTCTACAAAACTAACAGTTCAATCATTAAATTGGTGCTCAGCAACTAAATAAAAAGTTAAAGGACTAATAAATCAAAAATAAAAAGTTGAGAATTAAAATCATATTTTCATGAAAAAATTAAGAACTAACATAGCAATTTTCCTTATGCATAAATACATGCAACTGACAAGGAAGTTTCATATTAAGAAGCAAACAGCGTTGCTTTATCTCTTACGATTGACCTAACCAAACCCTAAAGATAACATCTTAGGACCGTTGCATATATGGGCCATACCAAACAGCTGACAAAGATGGCGTTCCACTGGGGCCATGACCTGTTCTCGGCCACGTACTAAATATCGAAAAAGCATGATAAGTTGTTGAAGGATTTCGATTAACAAGCCTTGTAATGTTGTGTAGGCAGCAGCTGATCTCTCAATCGTCAATCGTCGAACAATAAATTTTAATTTTAACGGATTGTTTTAATAAAAAAATTAAATTTTTATGAGAGAAAATTTTATAAAAAATCACTTGAATTATGGTTCGAACCTACTATCCAAATGGACTATTAAGTCTTTTGTAAGAGAGTTGTATTCATATACTAAAATATTGTGCTTGGTGACAAGGATGGAAAGCATTAGGAAAAAGGAAGGAGAAAGTTTTCTTTTACGATTGATGTTTGCTACAGGAGAGTGAAAAAGAAAAAGAAAATAAATTATGTATCTAAACCTATTTGACAATTATACCTAATAAGATATCATTAAAAGGATTGGTTATGGTATTCTATTAATTTCTTCATTCTCTCTCACTTTTTTTTTTTTTTTTCATATATATGTTAGAGCTTAGAATCCTCAATCCTTCTTCATCTCCTCAAGAAAAAAACCACATTAAAAAAAGCCCTAACGGGAAAAAATATTTTCCATATCAAAGATATGCCCTGATGGTCTAGCTCGATCTCAAACTCATTTGTTGGATTGGAATATTTGGATGATTAAAAAATAATACAAATTAGACAAGAGTGTTTGTGTAAGGAGACTAGACCGAACCATTTGTGTAAGTTTTAAACTACGATTTAGAGAACTATTTGGTCCGATTTAAATTGAAATTTGGACTATTTAAATGACTTCTATAAATTGGACTTTTTTGGTAACGTTTATCGTCATTACTATTTTTGCAGTCCTTTTATGCTATTTAAATTTTAAGAATTGAAAACAAGAAAAAAATAAGATACATTCTTTATGTGTACATGATACATATATTTTTAAAATTTAGATAAGATGTATATATCTAAACAGTTCAATCGTTTTAAACCATTTTAAAAATTTAGACGAGAATTTAAATTAATCTATAAGGTGCAATCTTCTCTCAAAACCGTAAAGAAACAATTATAACATGGAATCGGATCAGCAGTCTAAAAATTATCAGGCTGGTTCAGTCTGTGGTTAACAAAGTTTTTTTTTCCGGCACAACCTCTCAAATAACGTTATTTACAACTCTTTCTCTGACTTGTCATTCCTCCATCAATTATCTTGAAGTGAAAAGGAAAAACTCGAAAAAAAAAATCAACAATACTCATAAGAAAACAAAATATAGAAAAATAAAAAAGCTGGACAAGTGTGAGCAAGTTTTCTATTTCGACGGAACATAGAGAGAGAGACATTCAAGCAAAAAAGTTAACGTGAGTCCCACTCCACCAATGTAGGAAATGATTCTTATCCTTGTGAAGGGCGGATATGGCATTGTCCATCCCGTAGTTTTCTCTATAATTTTTTTCATTTAATTAATTAGGTCATCTGTTGTGAAAAAGACAGGACTTACGTGTCAGGAAAAAGAATTAGCGACTGAGCCAACAGTAGTTGCACGGCTGTTGACCATCGGCTGTCGCCAGCACTATCCTCTTGAACCAAGCCCTTAAGTAATGAAAAATAAAATTACAAAATTGTTTCATCACATTACAACCATATTAAATTAAAAAATATACGATCTTTTAAATACTGTGGAGTTTTTTTTATCCCCTATTCTATGCAAATAAAATCCAAATGTGGTTACTTTTTTTTAGGGTAAATATCTTGATTGGTCTTTAATTTTTTTAAAAAAGTTGTAATTTGATCTCATCATCATCTTCTTTTTTTTTTTTTTTTTTAATCTAGGCCCAACCTTTTAGATTTGATGCTAAAGGAGCAAGTTCATTGATAGATGTTAATTTAGATGTCACGTGAGAGAGCACACTTTGTCTATTTTTGACAAAAAGATGAATATGCCCTCATCCTCTCTTACGGTTTTATTTGAATAAAAAACCAAAAAATCTAAGGAAGAGAAACAATATAAACATTGAAAACTCTCTCTTACTCTCGTCCTTTTAAAACGAAAAAAATCTAGGTTATGTGGAGATATGAACGCCGATTGAAGACACATTTATGTGATTTCCACCGGTTACAATGGTGAATCGGTGGCCTAATTTTAGTCCCCAACATTACAAAAAAGGTGACAAATTAGTCCGCAACATTACAAAAAAGATGACGAATTAGTCCTTTAAACCAAATCTGTTTTTTTTATGCAGATAGCAAAACTTGTTACACGTTCTTCAAATATTATCTAGATTTCTATTAAATACAACAAAACACACCAAAACAATAAGGATAACAACAATAATATTGTAAAAACTTAATCTACGAGCTACAAATTGAGGAGGACGATGATCTTGACCTCTCATTTGGGCTTCCAATTCATTAATCCTCTGCA
>CAMOHE010042591.1:5900-54105 GCA_946598075.1 Artocarpus hirsutus
TTATTCTTAATGCTAAACTTGACACATGTTATATTTGATGGCAAAAAAATAATAAGTGTGTGTGTATATATATCATGAGCTAAATTTTATTCTTAATGCTAAACTTGACACATGTTATATTTGATGGCAAAAAAATAATAAGTGTGTGTGTATATATATCATGAGCTAAATTTTATTCTTAATGCTAAACTTGACACATGTTATATTTGATGGCAAAAAAATAATAAGTGTGTGTGTATATATATCATGAGCTAAATTTTATTCTTAATGCTAAACTTGACACATGTTATATTTGATGGCAAAAAAATAATAAGTGTGTGTGTATATATATCATGAGCTAAATTTTAACATTTGATTGTTATTTGTTTATGTATCGTTTTTTATTTAATTTTAAATTATTTTAATATTAAAAATTTATTTTTATAACTTTTAAAGCTGAATAGTTATGACGAAAAATAAGTTTAAAACATGATTGAAAATAACATATTAGATATGTTATTTTCATTTTTTTTATGGGACATATAGCACTAGTATTTAAAATTTGTATTAAAGATGGTCCACAATCAAATATCAAATTTGATATTTGCAATATTTGTTATCAATTTACCACCAAGTATAAATTATCAAATTCAGCATAAAAAAACCGTATATTAGTTCTATACCTGTTTAAATCTCGTCGTCAGCGGTCGGGTACAGATTATGTACTGTATAAGAAATAATCCTGACCCATTGATATTACGAATGAAGCAATTCTCATGGAGGAAAGGAATTTCCTCTTTGTCTAAGGTTTTGTTGGAGAATGAAGAAAGACATATTTCAAAGTTAAAAGCAATGTTTACAAGGTTAACATGACGGGAAGGGAAAGAATTATTCCATTAAAAAAAAAAAAGCATTTCGACTATGAGATTAGTTTGGCGTCCACACCTTAATCTTTTATCAAAAAAGAAAAGAAAAAGGAGGTATAGAAATTATAGTGAATTTTTTGAAACTTAAAAAAGTAAAGATCAAATATAAGTTTTGCCCCTTGAACTTTGTCAATTATATCATTTGTCCACTGAATTTTGAAAATTAGTATACACCCCCTTTAAATTTGTAAAAATTCCCCGGGAACTTAAAATGTTTACAAAATGCCTCATTTTTGTTACAATGTGTCTGAAAAATTTTATGTTTACCTCTCAAACTTTGGTAACTATGTATTTTTGTACACCCCTGAACTTTTTTTCTTTTTATTTTTAATCAACAATTCTTCACACAAATCAAAACTTAAGTACTCACCCAAGAGTCATGGACTGAGCTAAGACAAAAGGATGCTTTTTTAAGGGTGAGCTTGTAGAGCATGCGATTCATGATAGTGAACAACACGGTCAACACAAAGCCAAGGATTTGTTGAGCAGTAACGGAGGAAGCCAATGAAGAATGAGAAGGAGGAGGAGAGCTAGGACTTGAACTTAAAACATAAGCTCTAAAATCATGACCATTGAGGAGTTGAGCTTGGAATTGAGCAAGATTTGTGGATTTCAAGTAGATTGAAGAAGAGAGAACTACGCTTTCTAAGGGAGTGGTGTAATAGAATGGGAATGAATCAAAAGATTTTAGTCAATGTCGAGCTTGCTTCTACTCGCCTCTTCCCCTTTCTCATTCTTCGCGGGCTTCCTCCCTAACTGCTTAGCAAATCTTATTAGACTCTATGCTAATTGTGTCATTTCTCATCGCTAATTACATGTTTTAGAAGCCCATCCTCATTCTAATGAAGGAGTACTCTTTTTTCTTGGCTTAGTTCACGACTCTTAGGTAAACAATTTGAATTTTGACTTGTATGAAAAATTATTAACTAGAAAAGAGGAAAAAAAAAGGTCTAGGAGTTGTGTGCATAGAAAGTTTTTGAAGTTTAGTAGAAAAGATGATATGGTTATCAAAGTTCAGTAAGCATAAATAAAATTTTATGAACAGAATGTAAAAAAAAAAGGCATTTTTGCTAACATTTTAAAGATCAAAGGATGCTTTTACTAATATCTTAAAGTTCGAGGTGTGTGCATACTAGTTTTAATTTATAGTTTAGAAGACAAGATGATATAATTACCAAAGTTCGAGGAGCAAGAATAAAACTATCCAACAAGTAAATAACAAATTTTAAAACATTTGTAATAAATAACATATTTAGCAAGTAAATAATTTAAATAATTTATTCTTTTTATAACTAAACTGTTATAGTAAATAAATTATTTATCTAGTAAATATATTATTTACTTTTAAATGTTTTATATTTTGTTATTCATAATCAAATAACAAGCTTAACAAATAAGTCTAGATGTATTTTTAAGGTAATTCAATCTCAAAGGACATAAACAGTTCAAAAAGGACATGGATTTGGCAATTTCTATAATAACCACCATTTTATCTAAAGTTATAAAATGTGAAATATTTCAAGATGGATTTTTAACCATCATGAGTTAAATGTCTTACTAGGCACGAAACTAGGCCCCGTTTGTTTTTGTTTTTAAAATTTTTGAAAATATTTTTGCACGTTTTTTTGAAGCAAAAATCTTCAAAACACTCTCAACATAATTTTCAAAAAATTCTCATTTTTCAAAACAAAAATATTTTTACCTATTTTGAAAACAATATCAAATGGCCCAAAATATATTAGACGGCGGGTTTTCATGAAAGTGGACTTCAATTATATTTTTTTTTGCTTTTCTTTGTCTTTTGATTTTATTTTTGTAAAACAATTAAATTACATTGCTTTTTTTTTTTTCATCATTGCCTAAATTGAAGGTTCCCTTTTCCAGATTTTATACTCATCTTTACGCTAGGAAGAAGATTCATCCTTAAATAACTTAGATACAGGCATATTAACAAATCTAACACTTCAATCAATAACAAATTGCTAAATAATAATTAACAATATATAAATAACCAAAAAGCAACGATTAAAGCTTCTGTTTGGAGAATCAATTGGAACATATGTTTTAAGTTTAAGAACTACAACATATGAGAGTTTTACACTGTAATAATTTTTTGCTTGTCATTGTGGCTATTAAGAGTTTTATACTGTTTATAATTATAATTGATGGATTAAAACTAATGTTCCAAACACCCTATAAATGATGTCTTACATGTCGACAATTATAAATAATCTCTCTCAATTCCTTCTTATCTCAATTAGTGGTATAGCTACTTCTATTGCCTCATTGTGCGGCGAAGGAGGATATATGCTTATTGTACACTCTAGAAGAAAAATGATAGTTAAGATATGCTAGAGTAGTTTGTTACAGTGTAAAAGCTCTTAATGCTACAATAGGATATATGCTTATTGTACACAAGAAGAAAAATGATAGTTAAGCATATACTACAATAGTTTGTTATAGTGTAAAAACTCTTATATACTACAGTAGTTTGCTATAGTATAAATTAGCTCTCACATGCTAGAGTGTTTAAGTTCTAACTTACTTTTCAAACTAAGTTAGAGTGTTTGTCAACCTTGTTCAATCTAATAGTTGAATCATTTTGGTTCAAAAAACTGTAACATGTGAGAGTTTTTATACTGTATTTCTTATTTTTAACTTTAAACTGTAACGTATAAGAGCTTTACTTTGTTTGAGATTTATCCATTCAATTGAACCAAGTTTCCCAAACACCTTATAATATAATTTGATGCAAAAGTAACTGATTACAATTGATCCAAAATTTAATTTATTTTCACTTAAAAAATTCAAATTAGGGATCTAAGTGTTAAGAAATTAAGAGTTTCTAAATTCAGTTATTCAAAGTTTCAAAATAGAGATCCAAATGCTAAAAAAAAAATAAGCTTAGAAATTCGGTTACCAAAATTCTCAAAATAAAAACCCAAGTGTTAAAAGGTCAAAAAGTTTACGGACTTTAAGTGCAAAAGTCCTTTTATTTACAGACTATAGGGCATGGTGGACTTTTCATGTTTCAAAAAATAAGTCTAAGGCATAAGAATCATATATAAATTTTTTCAATTATGAGATACTCCAATAAAATTATTGAAACAATAGGATATCAATGTAAGAAAGTGTTAAACAGCTACAAAATGCCAAAATAATATTTTCCTATCATTTACAACGGTTGTGAAGATTATTGGAAGAACAAATAACTATAAGTTCACGGTGTCGTTTGTCATAGCAAAAGATAGCTCGTTTGCGATCCTTTAAACGACATATTGTTTATTCAAAGGGTGAGGACGATATGTTCGTCTTCGTAAGAAAATATGCTCTTAATTTGGGATAAAATCCACAAAAATGACGTATGTAGTTTGAAAAGGACATTTCCCAGTCCTCGTGGCACGAGAAACGACAGTAAAACTGCATGGTCACGTATTGTTTAATACTTTCAAGACATTCGCTTAAAACGGAATGTCGTTCTTTTGGCATTAAACGACTCGTCATTTACTACGTCTTTCGCGAAAACATTGATCTATACTTCTGGGTCATCCACTTAAAACGAAATGTCGCTCGTTGGCAATAAATGACTCGTTCCATTTTTTTGTTTTTTGGCATTTTTTATAAAAAGAGAAGGGGAAATGTAAGATTTTTAAAACTTCTTTAAGTAAATATTATGTTAGTTAAAGTTATATTTACAAAGTAAATAACTTAGTAAATAAGGAATATTTACATTGTAAATAAGGAAATAAATACACTATTTGTACTATAAATTTATTGATCATGTAATAAAAATTATTTACACCATAAACAAGAAGATAAATAAATTATTTACACTATAAATTTGACATTTATTATAAATATTTTCAAAACCTATTATTTACTACAATTAGTTTTGAAAAAGTAATATTTCTTACAATTTTCGTTTGTAAATCATTTTCAGTGTTTTCTATTACATAATAATGAATAAAATGCAAATATTTTGGATTGGCATGGAGCACCCCAATGAACTCCTCTCATTTTTATTCATTATTATAATAAAGAATAAAAATGAAAAATGAAGATAATTAATAAAATAGTAACAAGTAATAAACCAGTTAATAGCACTTCATCAACAATGATATAATCATCTATTTGAAAAGGCAACGAAATAATATAATCAACAAATATACCCAAATTAATGCATGATATGACAATCAATATATAACTAATTTTTAATAACATGCAACAACAACAACAAAAATGAAAAGTTAATTACTGGTCCGAATATCTGCATGATATGAATTAAAGAAGTGGGGGGTAGAAGGTGAGAGAGGTTATGTATACATGCACTTTGCATTTTGATGTGCATTGTACTAAATCAACTAAACGAGCAATCTGATTGGTGCAAAATCTATTAGACGATGTACTTACCAAAGAAAGAAAACCTTATACTACTAAAACGCTTTCTTACTTTTTTTAGGGTAAATGCTTTCTGACTTGATGTCGGAGTAAATATATAAAATGATTAATGGCATAATTTAGCGGTAAACTATTCTTGATTTTATGTAAGTTCGAATATTTTATCCTAAATAAAAAAATAGATATATAACTGTGTGTTTTTCATTGAAGATTCAGCTTAATTAGGTGAAGTTTTTAAGCTCTCCTGCCACAGCTCCGATTCGTTTTTTTGACTTGTGGAGCAATACAAACGATTATTGTCTCACATAGAGACAATACAAATGATTGTTGTCTCGCATAGGGACGACATGTTGATTGACCTTTTTCATGAAAGATATGTAATTTTTTTTAATATTTTCTTTTTTTAATTATAAATTTATACAACAGTTAAAAATAAACATAATTTTTATGTTAAAAGTAAACTAATACAAAATTTAAATGTTTTCGTTTCTTTAATTTTTTTTTTCTAATAATAGTTATTACTCTCATTAATGTTAAATTAGAATTTATAATGGGTGTTTGGTATCAGCTTAAACTATCCATCATATAAAGCTTATATTTGCTAAATGTAAAGCTCTTAACAATTACAGTGTTTTGAACAAAAAATGGTTCAAATTGGCGATGGGACGGATTTTGGGCAGGGTAATTTTCTTGCCAATTTGCCCCCTAAACAAAAACAAGCCCCACTGCTACCCCATCAACCCACATAAATTGGCGAGATATGGAGCGGGTTTCCCCATCATGAGCTCAAGGAACTCACGGTACTCCGTTTACTTAATTAATTAATTTCATGATAAAATAAATAAAAAATTATTTAAATAATTGACACACTTGTATAAGACTATAAGTTAAAAAAATATTTATTTAAATTTTTATAGATATTATGTAGTATAACATTTTACTAAAAATTATATTTAATTTAAAATATAATATAAATTAAAGGAGGAGGGTAAAAGGGGAATAGGGTTGGGGCCCTTACTAGTTCTCGTTACGAGTTACAGGTTACATCTTTAACTCGTTTACAATCCTAACTTGTTTATAATTAGGTTTTCTCCGTCCTGTTTAAGACGGGTCCCTGCAAATAAATAAGTTCATGGATAAAATCACAATCCCTGATTCAATTTATCGATTTAAACTCTTCTTCCAAACACAAATATAATTCTGAACAATTTTTTTAGCATTTAAAACAACGCATAGACAAACTTCTGTAGTTTTGTGCATCCAGTTTCGTTGAAGACCAGAAACTCAGTTGTCTCCGACTCTCCGTGATGACAGATCAATTGTTCTATCTTTTGTCTTTTCGATACACACACACACACACACACACATATATGTATATATATATATATCATGAAAGGAATACTAAGTGTCTTCGATGGTTGGTTATTAAATACAGACCAATAAAACAACTGGCGGTTGAGAAAGAGAAAACACTTCTCAATCAGCCTAGCAATTAGGTTAGGAATCTGTAGTCTTTCATAAACTGATACCTATATATAAATCATCCAAAATCATAATGTTTTTGTTTCTTCTTAATTAAGCTCTCTCTTCTGCTGTCTCACATGCCCAATAGTGTACTCGGCGCCGAATGGTTGTCTAATATGTTTTTCATGTACAGGTCATCATGACAAAAGCGATCTTATTAGAACAAAAATTAATAATAATAACAATAATAATAATATGAAGGAAAAAAATATTATTGCGTATTTTTTTTTTTGAAAGAATATTATTGTGCATTTAAAACTTAATAGTTGATTTGCGATCAAGACGAAGGGAACTTGGTCCAAGCGTGGCTGTAACCCCCGCCTACTTGGCCCTTTTATATAAATTTTTTTTAGAAAAATTATAGTTTTGACATTATTGTTTTCTTATTTCAAGTGGCGCCATTTTATGTTTTTTCTAAAATTAATTTTATCTCTACTTCTTCTTATTTAGTCCCCTAGTTTTTTTTTTTATAGTTTTAAATTTTATGCATTTTTTAACAAATTCCATTTAATAAGTTTTTATTTTAAATATTAATATTTCAATTGTTCTTCCATGTATAAAAACCCGAATGAAATATCATCGAATACTACTTAATTTGATATATTTGAAAAAAAAAAGGAGATAACCATAGATTAAAGAAAAGCGAAGTAAAGAAAAAAAAAAAAAGCGAAAGACGAGATTTCCATTGTTTATTATATTGATAATTTATTTAAAACTTTAGTTTAATTAACTAAAGTACACCCAGTAAAATTTTTGGTTTTGTCACTGTTTGCAATAGGCATGCCATTTTGTTTCTTGTGATGCAAAAGTATCTGATCTAATGGCTTAATGATTATAGTTGGTCCTATCTTTTTTTTTTTTCTCCTTCTCATTCTCTCTTCACCTCAAATTTCAGTGTTCTCTCCGCAGAAGGAGGAAATTGTGATACGTTTCTTTTTTGATCGTAATCTATAATGATGATGAGTTTTGTCCACTCAAATCTCGATTTAGTTGTGTTTTTGTATTTTTCATTTAGCATTTTGTGTGTTTTTTTAAATCCTACATGTGACTTTCTAAAAGCTATATATAGAAGATTATAGAATGACAGCATTTCACAAAACAATTGATTTGTCATCATTTTAGGCAACAAAAGATTTATTTCTTATGGATCTTGAATTTATGATCTTCTTTGTGGAGAATCTAATGATAAATGGGCACGAGATTGCCTCTATATTTCTTAGCTAAAACAACAGTTTGATTGTCTTGATTATTTCAATAAATATTTTATATATCGATCTTGGTATTTTTAGGAGACTATAATTGTAATGTTTGTTTTGAGTTGATAATAGTGAACATCTTTCTTCAAAAAAGTCATAAAAAAACTAGAATTTTAGTCGCGGCATATTTTTGTGATTAAAAATTTTATAGCTAAAAGTTTTAGTCACAACAAAAATTCAATTAAGATTGTGACTAAATTTATATTAGTCACACAAAATTAATATAGTAACTAAAGTTTCGTTAAAAACAATTGTGACTAAATTTTTTTTTATAATAAGTATATATATATATATATATATATATATATATCCTTACACAACTTTATATATAGCTAGCCAGTGAACTTGACTGTCTCCAATTTTTCTCTCTACATCTTTCATTTTTGTTAATTAACCAATCAGAATCTAACAGCCTTTTCATGAAAATGAAGAATGTCTTACATTTCACTTGGTATCCAATATATACATTCACGTGATTAGATGAATATTATAGCAATATAGCACCTTTAAAATAAACCTATATCTAAACCATTCATAGACACCCAAAAGACTTCTAA
This sequence comes from Artocarpus hirsutus, assembly GCA_946598075.1. NCBI lineage: Eukaryota > Viridiplantae > Streptophyta > Magnoliopsida > Rosales > Moraceae > Artocarpus > Artocarpus hirsutus. Next base: position 14,541 of record CAMOHE010042591.1, read on the forward strand.
TAATATATTTGAAAAACAGCTTAGTCTAATGGCATGTTGCTTAAGCGCTCAGCTCATACAGTAAGAGTTGAAGATTATTTTGTTACATTATATCATTACTATATATATATATATATATGTTTTCATATATCATCGATATAGGATTCAGATATACACACAAAGACCAATTCACAAATTACAAAGTCATACAACACTTCACAGTCTACATATTTATGGTTGAAAAATAAAATCAAAACAAAAATAAATAACGCGGAGAGAGACCTGTGAGATGTGAACTACAAAAGGGCAATATTATTTATAAAAAAGGGTGCATTACAAGTAGAAAAACATACAATATTGAGGAGCTGACGGGGACCCATATAACCATGCAACGAACTATGAGCAAAGGACAAATTCTAGGCAAAAAAATAAAAATAATTAAATTCATAAATAAATTCAACTGATCTTAGTGGGGACAATGCCGTGGTAGACCTCTAACCAACTTGGCATCACCCTAACCACATACAAATTGGGGTCACCCTTTTAATTTTAGGGTTGGGTTGACTTAGGGATCTAAAGGGTGCTGGTCTTTAATTGGTCACTCCTGCTAGAGAATAAAATATTCTAGAGGCCAGAGTGACCTAATTTAAGGGGGCGTTACAGCAATTGGAAGCAAACAGAGACCCTTTTGACCTTTTGACCTTTAAAAAAAATAAAAAATCCTTCAACAATATTAGAACCCATTTGAGAATCTGGTTCAAACACAAAAAGATTAACTCAAACTAATTTTATTACAGTATTTCTTCAAAATTTAAATTAATACAATGTTTTCTCTTATAAATTTTAAATTACTGTAGTATTTTACTTTCAAAACTAAGAGTTTGAATTGGCTTTTTAGCACCCTTTTAGCATAAATATTTTTATATATGTATATATATATATGATTCAAAACAAAAGATCAATGATATTTTAATAGTATCATTGCTATCTTATAAACATTAATTAACTTGGCTATTTTTTAATAATGAGGGGCTTTCCACCTAACCCTTACAACTAATAAATCCAAATCAAGCAACGGCTAAGTCTAAAGATAAAGCATGCACTTCAAATATATCTACCTAGGTCCATCAAAATTCGATTGGAAGTTGGTTGGTTGTTTCTGTAACCCTACACCCTATAGGGAAACTTCATTTCATATATCTTATGATTTTTGTATGCATGCGCACGTTTGAAAAAGCTTATTTTATGTATATAAAACTGTAAAACAAGAACTTTGAGGTCAACAGCTGTAATGCATGCATGGATAAACTTTTCTCTTTTTCTTTTTGTTGATCGGAAATTCTCTCATCACATGTGTAAGTGGGGAGCCCCATCATTATTATTTTCCTTCTTAATTGAGATCTTTTGAGTCCAATTTAATTTGATGTAGTATTGGTGCTTTCAACATACATGTCAACCATGGCTGTTAATTTTTAAATTAATGTGCTTAGTAACTTTCTTAAAATGAGATAGAGCAAGATTAAAAATGCCATATATATAGACCGAAGTGACTAAAGTGATTTTTCTGAACTTCACTCGTCTGATTAATTTGATGCTTTGGTCATAAAATTTTCAAAATAGAGTGACCAGCTAAGTGCCAAGAAAAGTTGAAGTGCAATGGCATGATCCTATTCGAGGTAGATTAAAATTTTTTGATGGTGTGACTAATGGTCCTTTGAAATTAACAGGATGTGGTGAGATCTTTAGAATTTTCTGAGGTTTTTGAAAAAGGTGCCTTGATAAATCTTTAGGAATTTGCATGCTTTTTAAGTTAAGTTGATGGGAGGTTATATTACTATTGATTATGTTAGCCACTTAAGTGGAATTACTTTTGGTTTCAATAAAAAACCACTTTAGTGAGCATTGATGTATGGCACCGGTGGTGTTAAACACTACCCACTAATAAAATGTGGCCTGTAATATGGGATCTATTAACGAGATCTACCTTTTATTAATAATGGTGCTTAGCATCGGTGGTGTCCCTTAAGGTTTTTCTATATGTTGATAGAAGAGTTTCTTGACAATTCATTTTTCAAATAGATATGTAAAATTTTTGCCATATAGTCTTTTTCCTATTGGATTTATATAGAAAGTTTTTAACGAGATATATTTGTAGCCTTCTTTCAAGATTTGAGTCTCGACTTTATCTCATAAAACCGATTACAAGCTTTTATTTTTATTTTTATTTGTGTTTCTTTTAGTCATTGGTCTTTTGTTTGTCTTTGGGTCGCTTCCCTCTCATTTCTCTTTGATATTATTGTAATTTTCTTTTCTTATTAACACTAACAAGTAAGAAATTTGTTACAAGATGAGATTGTTAATGGTGCAGATCTAGCATGTATTTAGTAGTCTTCGGTATATTTTCCGTCAATTTAATTAAAAATAAAGAAAAAATGGACAAAATTTTTCTATTCCTTTTTTACATTTTATCTTTTATTAATTTATTTTCTGCTTTATCGAAAAATTAATCAAGGTAAAGTTTATTGTTGTGTATTGCATATAAAGCAATCAAATTTCAGCTGAAAATTTTATAGATATATTTATAGCGATTTCAAATCTCTCTAATATGTCAACAAATTAATTAATACACACACAGACACACATATTCACCATACCATTTGCTTCCTCATGGAACCATATAACACGTATATTACTCAGTACCTAATAAGAGAGTGTGTGTGTCTGTATGTATAATAATAGACGACCATATATTTGAATATTTGACCAATTGATACTCAACAATAACTCACCAAAATGTCAACTAGCTAGCTAGTTAGAAGGTAGACCATGACTAGCATTAGCTAGGCTTGAATATATATTTAGGCTCTAAGCCATGATAAATTAAATATTTTAATTATAGATCTAGTTGAAGATCTAATTATCAACAATACTACGGAGAATGAGTAAGTTAAATAATTCTTTCATTCCGATTCAACTGTTATTTATCATTCCTTTTTTCTCCCTTGGCCATGGCCTTAATATGCAAATATAAGTTAACTACTAAACTGTATAGAAAATTCCTTTTACTCATGTCCTTTAAGTTTGTCGCAAAACCAGATGATAATTTCCTTTTTATTCATGTTTTACGGGAATATTCCTTTTTATTAATGTATAATAGGCCAAACTGATCTACAAAAAGTTAATGAACAGGTCATTTAGGTGTAGATATGGACTAACACTAAAACAAATGTATCCCGAATTATGCTGCAAGTTAATACCCAATACTAAAAAAGGAACCAAAACGTTTCAAACTTTGAGAAAGAAAACAGAAAAAAATCAAAATAGAATTTCAAAAAAGTTAAAAACTAAAAATGACTTGCTAGTTACTACAGTTTGATAAATAGGCTATTTACTTCTAAAGTTTTCAAAAGAATGCCTATTCACTAGTATTTCCCTTTAAGTTGTTGAAAAATAATGTCCTTCTATTCAATGTTTTACAGGAATGTTCCTTTTATTTATGTTTTAAACAAGAGAAACAAGAGAGTTTATTCTGAAGGCTATTCCTTGTGCAATATCATTTTGCTTTGCAAAAAAGAAGAATCAAATCTACTTTAATTCTGAGTGGAATACATATCTAATATAGTCATTGTATATCTTGATAGGGGTATATTTTTAAAAGACATGCATATCCTCTTTGTCAAATAATTAATTATATCATAACAGCCAGTAGAAAACGGTGCGAGACCGTAAATGTGATATGACTCAGACTTAATCAACTATCTCGAGAAGATCAAGAATGTCATTGTTTATTTGGATATACTTACCAGACTTAGTGGCTATATATTGTATAGGCATGCATATATATATATATATATATATATATATATACATATATTAACAATGTGGTGAGTGTGTTAGTTTTATTACCTCTTATGGAATGCAAGATTAAATAATTAGTCTCTTACAATAGCTGAATAAATACTCCTGCTGCACTCTATATATATATACACACTCTTTTTATATTAGCCAAGAGTAAGAGTATATCATACTTTTATCACCAATATCAATAGCTAGGTCGATGACCCCTTATTAGGAAAACAGAAACGAGAGAGACTGAAAATGTTTGAGAGAATGCTTTTGTGATTGTATTGAATGGATTCTAAATTCTGAGTACAAGTCAACTATGAATAGTTATTATCTCTGTAACAGACTCATAACTAACCAGCCAATCAATACAAATATAATGATGACACGTGTCTATCTAGAGTACAACTACCAACTGTTAGAAATATAACCGATATGATTAATTAAACGTCACATAAAATTATCTAATTTATTATTTATTTATTTAGTTTGATGATTATTTAAATGCTTAAATCCTATTAGCTATGAGGAGTTACAACTCTTATTAAAAGATGTGTCTATATTGAAAGGATGTGTGATTTGATGAAAGACGCTTATTGAGGGTTTATAATTAAAATTCTAGTCCTATCTTTACCCAATTAATTGTATTTCTTCTCTTTGTCAGAAAATACGTTAAAAATATACAAAGATTCTCTGCAAATTAAAGTTATGAATTAATGCATACTCTAAATTTTTTTATGTAAAAATTGTTAAGTTTAAGATTATTGAAAATTACAGAAATTAAAGTTTTTACACTAACTACTTCGTGATTATTCTATACAGTAAGAGTATAAAAGCCTATGTATGTCTCCACACACCCTGTCAAACTTAGGGTTGAGAGATTCTCAACACTGACGTACAATATGCAAATTTCTTGACAAAATTTTTGCTACAAAAGTATTCACCCTAAGTAAGAGTAATTAAATATAAAATCTACTGCATTTCCATCCACCAGGATCAAAATAGAAAGACAGCTGGTATTTGAATTGAAATGAATAAAGGTAGTTTCGAGACGTTCAAAAAAAAAGGGAAAGTGACCCTACTCAATAGGATGAGCACTTCATGCCAAAAGTCAGCCATTTCATCCTACCCTATTCAATTACAATATTAAAACTATTATTATTATTATTGTTGTTGTTATTATTATTATTATTAAAACCTTCAAGGAAAGAGATCCAGAGACTTCACCATCAAAAGAGTAGGTCCTAGGAAAGGGCAAAGCATTACAGTTGAATTACAAAAAATATATATACACACAATATATATATATATAAATATATATGCATGTATTTGTGTGGAAACGGTCTTCTTGTCCCTACCACAGCCCCCCGTAAGACGACTGAATTTATCTTCGTCAACGGTTTTCTCATAGCCAGTTCTCCGGATTCACAAAACCGAAGCCTGTTTTCTCAAAAACTTGCCACTGTTTATATTAGACCCCCCACTTCATGATTTTCCACTATATATATCCCCCCCCAACTTGCTCATTTTTCATTCCAAATTAAATTCCCTCACTATCCCTTTTATTATTCCTTTTCTTTTTAGGTAAAGTATGTATCACCACTACATGAAATATATCTTTCTTCTTCTTCTTTTTCTTTTTCTTTTTCTTTTTTTCCCTATATCTCTCTTTTATATATGTAACAAAAAGCTTTTATTTGACTTATGTCGTACAACAATTTGTTGATATGTGTGTGTGTGTGTGTGTGTGTGTGTGTGTGTAATGTCTCTTGCTTTCTTTTGTAGGTTTAATTTCCATGTCTCCAACAATGGCAACGACGATGACTACTACTCATGATGTTGAAAGCCAAGTACTATCGTACCAGAAAGGGGTACAACACCTGTACGAAACAGGCGTGAGTAAAGTTCCTGACAAATACATTTTGCCTCTTCAAGATCGACCCAACAATGTTAACAATATTACACACAAATTAGAACCAAGCTTGGCGGCCAAGAGCAAAAATCTCAAGTTACCCATCATAAATTTCGCCGAATTGCTTAGCCCCAGTAGGCCACAGGTCCTCAAGTCCTTGGCCAACGCTTGCGAACGATATGGATTCTTTCAGGTAAACATATTTGTCTGCATAAATTATATACCTGAATCCACCATAAATTGCAGAGTTTCAAAACCCGTCACCTGATTTTTTGTGTTACTTTGAATAACTAATGCAGGTGGTGAACCATGGCATCCCAAGTGATGTGATAAGGAGTATGATAGAGGTGAGCACAAGGTTTTTTGAGCTTCCATTTGAGGAGAGAGCCAAGTACATGTCCTCGGATATGAAGTCTCCAGTCAGATATGGGACAAGCTTCAACCAAAACAACGACAAGGTTTTCTGTTGGAGGGACTTCCTCAAGCTAATCTGTAACCCCTTGTCGGATAACCTTCCTCATTGGCCTTCTTCTCCCGTGGACTTCAGGTGAGAGAGAGAGAAAGTCATTCATGGTTCATTTTTCAATATTATTTCAATATTACACACACACACATATGTATATATTATTTGTATCCATCTTCTTGGAAGTCTGTTTTAAGATATTGTGACCCTCAAATTAGTGGCTGTCCTATGCTTGTGGGGATTAGGTAGCTAGTAGCTCGTTTGACTTCTAATTAATTATTAATTAATTATATAAGATCAATTCAATCATACATATATATATTATATGTATACGTACACATATATTTAATATTATTGAATTTTCTTAATTGGCTTCATGCAATAAGTCAGAGCGCGTTTGTTGTGGGCTTGTAGCCTTGTAGGTATACTTTGGGTTACTTATAATCCCTCATTAGTTTAAATATCAAAGATCTTGTTATTAATTGTTAATTATTGCATAAATAATTTTTTGTTCCCAATTATTGGATATCATTAACTATCCGGGATAAATGTTCATTGGATGTTAAATAATTTGCTTGTTTCTATTGATGCCCATGATTGGAGGACTTTATTTAATTGCTATTTTTTAATTCTTAAATAGGAATTTGGCGGCTACCTACGCAAAAGAGACCAAATACTCGTTCCTAATGTTGATGGAGGCCATCTTGGATAGCTTATTAGAGAGCAATGTGGGAACCACAAAGGAGCAAAAGAAGACAGAAGATCAAGGATTGGAAGAAGACAAAAAAGACAGTAATAATAATAATAATAATAATGATAATGATAATGATAATGATGATGATGATGATATCATGAAGAAATTCCAAGATGGAAGCCAGCTAATGGTTGTGAATTGCTATCCACCCTGTCCCCAGCCTGATCTAACCCTAGGCATACCCCCTCACTCCGACTATGGATTCCTCACCCTTCTCCTCCAAGACCAAGTTGAAGGCCTTCAGATTCAATTCCAAGACAAGTGGGTCACCGTTGATCCAATCCCCGGTTCTTTTGTCGTAAACGTCGGCGACCACCTTGAGGTAATTAACTTAATTTAAACTCACTTATTTTGTTAATAGCTGCACATATATATATAGCTAGCCAAGCTAATATTAATGTGACACTTCAAGAGCGTTTAGACTCATAGAGTTTGAATTGCTACAACAGTGTTTTCATTTTGAACTGAGAATTTGAACCGTGTTTTCAAATACTCTCTTAATTAATTGTGATATGTTGTTGATTTGGTACCTTTGGAATTGATGATCAGATATTTAGCAATGGCAGATACAAAAGTGTGCTACATAGGGTTCTAGTGAACTCAATGAGAGGACGGATTTCAGTTGCTTCATTGCATAGTCTCTCCTTTGATTGCATGGTTTCGCCGTGGCCAAAACTCATTAATGAAAAGAATCCAAGGCGTTACAAGGACACCGATTTTGCAAGCTTCTTGGAGTACATATCGTCCTGTGAAGCTAAGAGGAAAAATTTCCTAGAGACTAGGAAATTGACTTGAAGCCAAAAAAAAAAAAAAAGGAGAGGCAAGTGGACGTTGACTTTTATAGTACCAAAAAAATTATGTAACGTTATTATAATTAGTTGTGGGAGAGGTTATTAATTAATGAGTCAACGACTCTGTCCTCAGCTGCTTGATCCATAATTATGCCTGTACTTAATTAACGACGGCTTTGGCAATTATGTAATAAGGTTATAGATATCTAGATCGCATTATTAGATGCAAAATGATATAAAAAGATTTTACAAATTACTTCAATTGTATTTGACTGTTTTTTCTTTTTTTTCTTTTCCCTTTTAACCAATTCACGTGGTAAGTAACTTGTAGTGAAAGGTAACTAATTCAAGCTATAAATAAATAAATAAATAAATAGAAAATAAAAAAGTATTTTACAAAATCAATTCTAATCAAAACTTTCGGTTGCGACAGTGTGAAACTTTTATATGTTATAATGATAAAAATAATAATAAAATAATAATGATAAGCTATAGTATAAAGCTCACATATATTATAATTTTCAGTTCAAAAGTTGAACCATACTTTTTAAATACCCTATAATTTTAATATTAAAATTACTTTCAAGTATACTACTGAGTTTCAATTATAATAACAATTGAACGTTACTTAAAAGAATATAAAGGTTAAATTACTTAAAAAAAAGTCCTGGGGATACGAATTTCTTAATAATACCAACTCGCGTATACATATACGCATTAATATTAATTCATGTGCAAATCTTTTAAGCACTTATCAAAAAAAAAAAAAAAAACTCACATGCTTTAAGTTAGTATTAGTAATAAAAAGATAAAATAAAAGTTAATATTCTTAGCATTATTTCATGTTATATACACGTGTATGTGTAAGTGCATCAGCAAGTATGTACACATATGTGATACATATAACAATATTTGCATGTGTATCTTTAATATATGTATATAAAGAGAATAAGTTTACGGTGATGTTCTCAAGATGTTCAAAATTTGAAAGATGCTCTCAAGATGTTCAAAATTTGAAAAGTGTTGTCATTTATTTTTGTAAAACTTTTTTTTTTTCACTTTAGCCGCAATGTTTTTTGGGTTTCGAAACATGTTTTTCCACTTAAGGTTGTCGAAACATTTTTTTTTTATTCTTTCGTCCTGAAACATTTTTCTCTTTTTTCTTATTCCGAAAACTTTTTTATTTATTTGTTTTTTTCTTTTTTAATTTTTTTTGTTAACATATTTAATAGGTATGTGTGAAGGGTGTACTTTTTGGCTAGTGTGTATATGTATATGTGTATCTATATATATATATACATATATACAAATACATATAATGAATATATGTATGTGTAAGATGACTTCACCAAAAATTAGGCATGAAGGTATATCTTGGTAAATATGAATATTTATGAAAAATGCGCGTTGAATCATGGAACATATGATCATATAATTGTTATTAATTATTTATTTGCTCCAAATATTGCCTGTCAAAACATTAATAAATATTCGTCATTTTCATGCAGAGGACTTTCTTGGCAGATATCTGTGATGACAGAGGGCGAGAGAATTTCGAAAACTTAGAAAGCTTCAAATCCATGTGCTATTTACGTACGGATATATTCAATCTATGTCCTTTTAAGTTAAACTTGGTCAATTAAATATTGAATTTTATTATAATATATATAGATATATGTATATGTATATATGTATATATATATAAGGTTTTAGAGGAAGTCTAAGTTGACTATTTTTGGATTCGATCACCAAGATGACGTGACACTGCCTCTTACTTGGCAATTTCTAACATTTTAATTAGTATATATGTAGCAATTGAACTAAAATAATAAAAGTTGAGTCTCTTTTGTCATTGAATTTGATTTTTTAATAAAATGAAGAGATAATCAGTTAATTAGTTACTATTAAAAGAGAAGTAAAATGAAAAGCAAAAAGACAAAGAAAAATATGTTGATGATTAAAAATATGTTGATGATTACATATGGCTGCTTTAAAGGGCATACTCAAAAATTTATAGAAAAGGGAGATGAATCTTGTTTGTTAACAACTTAACTATCATTTCTTTTACTTGTCGTATAGGCTAGAGAGATTACACATAAATCATAATTGCAGTAGAATAAGTTCAATTTGTTAGTTTCAACTTTCAAGCAAGGAAATTTTCAAAGTGGAGAAGACAATTTTGCTTTACCTATATAGTATGATGTTTTAACCGTCAAATTAAGTTTTTAATGGTAAGATTTATGATTGTCTACGTTAAAAAATTACAACGCATGACACATAATTAGTTCCATTCACATATCAAACCGTCAAAAGTTAATTTGACAACTAAAACACCAATGCTCTATTAGTAGAACGAAATTACCTTCTTCCCTATCAAAATTTGCCCAAAAAATGCTAAAAAAACGTTGTACACTTTGTTGGTGGGGAAGGGCTGCAAAGTCTAATGGGTTCAAAGAAAATAAAATTTTAGTTTTGACATTCAAGCCTAAGATTGAATTTGATGCCGCCTTAAATACTCAATTAAGTCATATTTTTGGAATTTCTCCGTGATGAATATATGGCTTCAGTCGCATTTGTGGAAACATGTGCTTGACTTTTTTTTTCTTTTTTCCGAATATCATGTGCTTGACTTAGGAGTTAAGAGTAGCTAAGGCAGACCAATCAAGATTGACCAAAACGACCGTCGTTTGCTTTGAATTGACTGGCATTGTGATAATAGATTTGGCAGACCAATCAAGATTGACCAAAACGACCGTCGTTTGCTTTGAATTGACTGGCGTTGTGATATTAGATTTGTGGTCACAGTCCATATCAAAAAGGAGGATGGACCAGAAGAGGTCCAAGGAGATGTACTCTAGCCAGCCTGATGTCCCAATTCAATAATCAATTACTTTTACCTAATACTTATTTATAAGGCGTCTGAGTGAAAAGTTCAAAATAAAAAGTTTGAATCAATATGTTGTAGCATGTTGGGGGTGAGCTCGACACTACCGTCGAAGAGCTTTACTCTAGGTGGTAGGCAAAACAGCTCGATAAAGTTACGGGGAGCAAATAACTGATCTTGATGAACTCGAATCGTCTATCCAAGGTGCTTTTCAGGGCCCTCTAGGCCGCACCACAACTAGTCGCCTCCTCGGGTCAGAGACCAGCTTGGGTCAGTTTACCCTTACTTGCAAGTAGGCTGCTACTCACTATCACCGGCTAATAGATGGCGGGCAACTCGTCATCAGATGGGAGGCAATCCACCGACGGAGGATATAACACTTGTCTTTTACTTTCTGACACACCTTGATGTGACACACGGGTCGTGGGCAAAACCCACGTGACACCCGGTCCAAGTGGCAACCTATAAATAGGGTGCATTTATTGCATTTAGACATGCATGCTTCTTCCCACCTATCGAGCTCCCGTTCTCTGCCGAGCAACCCCTGCCTTAAGCGTCAGAGAGCCCTTGTCTATTGACTGACCTGTCTTTTTCTTGCTTTCGAAGCGTCCCTCCTCTTGCTGTAGGTCCACTCGAATAGGCAGAGACGAGCAGGGAAGAGCTAAGCACCGTGCGCAGCCGTACGTGATGTTGATCCACCGCCAAACTCCGGTAAGCATCAACATAGCATATGAAAGCTTTATATTGTAGTTTATTTTAATTTATATTGTAACATGTGAGAACTTTGCATTATTCATAGTTTAAACCAGTAAGTTTGAACTTTCTCCCAAACAGATGGTTACTTTCTTTTATATTTTTTTTATTTCTTACCTTTTCCTTTCAGTTAAGCAGCCTTCTAATGGAGAGTTCCTTTTGTTTATTATTGGTAAGGGACAAAATTATGGTAAAAATTTGGCAGCTCCGTGTAATTTAAGAATTCAAAATGTATCTGGTGGCTCAATTCAGTTCTTGTAGTTGGAGATCATGATCATGTGTGAAACTTGATTAAAAAAAATAGAAAGAAGGTCGCCTAGATTTTGACGGACCGACTTTATTTATTTGTTTGTATATGAATAATTCAAACAAAAGAAAAAAGAAGGGGAAAAAAAGAATGCTTGGAAAATTGGTTTTGTATATGGTCATGCTAGGGGTGCCTATTTTCTACAATGTATTTCCATGCTAATTATGGAGGAAGTACTGTTGGAGAAAAATTAAAAGAAATATAAAGAATAATTTTTTCTGACAAACGAGTGATGATCAAAATTCAAAGCATTTTCCACTAAGGCTCGAGCCAATTTACAAAATCTCCATCACTATATTATTGAGTAAATTAAGTGATATATCACTTTTTTACTATCACTGTTATATTCTACCATTTTTTTCTTCCTTTAATTCATACCATATCACATAGCCAAAAAGGCTAAAATACTCATAGATGACATATGTTTGCCTAATTCTAACCTAAAATATATGTGATCAATTATGTCTTTATACTATTTGAAAATAGTATATTTCAAACTTTTTCAAAGAAGAAAATTGAAAAACAATGCAACTAAAGTAGTGTTTACTAGTTTGACCCCATACGGATTGTCACCTCTTCTTTGGCTCGGCTCACCTAGGGGCTCAAATTTGTTAAGAAGAAGAGGAATTTTTATAGCTGTCATCTTTTGAAATTTACTTTTTATAAATACTATACATGTTTAAATATGATGTAACAAGTACTATAATTAATAGTGTGGCATGACTTTTTAAGTATGGCATGAATAAACTATTGGAAAAGGAGTACGCAGTGGATTTTAAAATTTTTAATAAATAAACTCTTTTTCAAATGAATTAGACATATTATATACGATAAATTAATAAAAGATTTTATGTACCTATTAAAATTAGAACTGTACTTCTGACAAAAAATTGTTTGATAGAACCGCTACCAAGAATTGCATCCAGAAGAATCTCAACCAACTAGTCTTCTTTGCTATTCTATTTTTCATGATCGTAGTGCAAGTGTGCACACATCATTCAATTCTCTCTTAGTAACACTCCCTACAATCACAAGAGAAAAATCAAAATTATTATTCTAGGTATTGAACAATAATCTCTTATTGCAGTAGAATTTATCTATCTAGAAAATCTCTCTCTAAAACTCTTAAGTGACCTTCCTTTAATGTTTATAATAATATAAAAGTAAATAAAGGCTAGTACAACATCTTTTCTTTTAAGATTGGCCTTCCAAATTCAACCAAAAATCAAATCCATCAACAAAAACGTGTAAAACGTGTTTTGCTAATCTGGCAGGGGTGCTCAATCGCCCCTAGTGTAGTGGGGTCAACTGCCTTGTTTTCAAAGCTCTAGGCAAGCCACCCCAACCCACCAATTCACCAATTTTGACTCAATTGAATTTTTAACTATTATATTTGACCCAGGAACCTTTCATAGAGCTCCAATTTTAATTCAAATAACCCAATACAGGAGTTATCTAATTAAAACAGTCATATACAGGTAATCCTATAATCAAATAAAATATTTTTCAAACAATTCAACATGTTTATCTTGAATTAATTCTTAAAATTAATTCAACCAATCCACCATTCGTTGAATTATTAAATCCAATCCACCAAATTTAAGCCAATCTTAAGAATTAACACAAGTTACCTATATGTCAGAAAATACCCCGTATCGTTGTAGGAAATGTTATGAGTTGACAAAATGGACTCGATAGACATATATAGATCTAGCTCCTATAATTATAAAAACATATCCCCATTATGTATATTTTTCAATTATTAGCTTAAGGATAAATTCTGTTTTAACTTTCCGATTATATTTATCTTAAGTTCTATTATCTCACTGCATATAAACTTATTATCAATACAAATAGTATACCATTTTGTTACATCTATGCATCTACATGGTTGAGCGCTCCAGTTTTCTAATTACAGGATAATGCCTATAAAAGAATATCATTAGCTCTACAATAGAGCTATTGATTCTATATCTACAAATAATAAGTCTTTGTCATTCAAGAGTCATATCTCCAATGTACTAGTGTACCTTCATATAAATAGGATGTCACCCTTTGGTATATCAAAAAACAAAAGTCAAGAATATGTACCCACTGATTCATTTCAAGATTGAGATGTAACATACATGATTGTCTAAAGCAAATTGATTTATTTAAAAGGAATTATTAACTAAATCAATTCATCTTTAGTTCCAATCTAATATATCGTCACGGATATTTCTACTCGTGGAGTCCAGCTTCGATAACTAAAATAAGCCATCTCTTGTTAAGGATGTAGACAACATAACAATCTTAACATGAATAAAGCACTCAATTTTATTTTCTCGATTGTGGACCTTATATATTTAGACTATCACCTTATGATTCATGTCTTCTGAATAGTCTTTCCATTATATACACGATCTGAAAGGTTTAGAATGAGAATCTCAAACTTTTGTTTACTTCTCATACATTCAATATAAATGAACATAAAAAGGACATATTTGATATATGAAATAAATATTAAACTTTTTATTGATTAAATATTTCTAAAAACTATTACATCATTAAATCCGTATGACACCTAGTCTAACATAAGCACATTCTTTAAAAGTGTGGCATACCATGTAATTTTCTCTAAGAAGAATTTGTCATTATTTGGTTTGCCAATTTAAATCAAAAAGACTAGTTTGGATAAGCAGCTTAGGTTGTGTTTGGTTGGGGGAAAGGAATATAAAGGAAAGGAATAAAGCTTTATTTTAATGTCTGGTTGATTTTTTGGAAAAGAAACAATCATTCAAAATTGAATGACTTTTCCTTCAAGTAAGTGAATTATCATTTCTTCCTCACACGAGAGGAATAGCCATTCCAACTTGTTTTCTTCTTTTCTTTCCATAATTACCCTTGAATATTATAATTATTACTATTATAATTATATTAATAATTACAATATAATTAAAATAATATTATATTATATTGTATTAATGTAATATAATATAATACAACTAATATATTGTAATAATACAATATAATATAGTTATAATATTGTTAATATAATATAAGATTAATTACATAACTATACCGCCTAGTTTTAACTATTTCTCAATTTAACTCTTTTTTTAAAGAAACTATAAAGGTATCTTTTGAATTTAAAAAACTTAATTCAATTTTATCCCCCATAGACTTTTTAGACAAAAAATATGAAGGTAAAACAAACATACCCTTAATTAGACTGAGTTATTTTAAAATATATTTTTCTTCTTGAAAATTTAAAAAATATTTTAACATTTAAAAAGTCATAAAATTTAAGAACTTTTTCTTGAAATTTCATGTTTTGTTTTAGAATTTTTTATGTTTTTATTTCCATGAGATATTTTCATAACTGTTTAAAGATAATTATGTCATTTTGTCTAATTTTTTTATTTATAAAGATGAAATTAAAACAAGTTTTTTATATTTAAAGGATACCTTTGTAATTTTTAAAAATAGAGAGATAAATTAAGAAATAGTTGAAAGTAGGAGGAATAATTATGTAATTAACCTATATAATATATCATAATTATATATATTATATAATATATTATGATTATTATTAAAACTTCAATATTATTATATATTATATTGTAATATATGCTATTAATATTGTCTACTATATAATATTATACGCTATAAATGCATAATATATTTCATAATTATAATTAAAATATAATATAATATATCATTTTATTAGTATAATATTATCTATTTGTAATATTTTAATTATATTATAATTAAATATTATTTTTATCACAATATAATTAAATATTTTTTATGTGATATTATATTTTATATTTTGTATATTATAGCAACAAAAAAATAATTATTAATATATTTATGATATTATAATTACATTTTATAATATTATTTATATTAACCATTATCATATTCTAAACTGTTATTATATTTTATATATAATAACCATAAATATAATTATTGATATAATTATAATATTATAATTAGATTTTATAATATTCTTTATATTAACAATTAACATAATATTATTATATTCTATATTGTAATTACATAATATATCATATATTATAATTTTATCACATTATATTACATTTTATATACAATATTAATTGTATTAATACATCAAATATTAATGTTATAACATAAGGGTAATTTTGTCAGCATGAAAATATTCATATTCTATTACATAGTTTTCCTAAAATTACAGCCAAACAAATGAATCAACTTTATTTTCTATTCTATTCTAATACCATGCATATTCTCATTGAAATTACCATTTTGCCGCTAGAACCAAAACATCCTCAATTCAAAGCAACATTTGAAAACATTTATTTCTAGCATGATTTGAGAAAAAAAATGAAAAAAAAAAAGAAAAAAAAAGAGTAAAAAAGAAAAAGAAAAGAGCAACAACAAAAATAACTCCTCAGATATTTAAATTTTGGACTTGTGCTCTCTTTGAATTCATACTTCTTGAATCGCTTTTTACACTTACAATTAAAGAAGAGTTCTACTTTATTGATGTGTGCCGGTAACACAAGGGAAGGAGGGACTTGTGTGTCCCAAGATCATCTCAATTGATAAAATAATATTTCAATACTTTTTGTCTATACTTTTATATTTATTTTCCAAAATCTTAAATTCATTTTTTAATTTTCAATCATCTTTAGTTCATTTTTTTCTTCAATTTCAACTGTTTAAACATAAATTCAGATTTTATTTCCTAATTTAATTTACAATTTAATTATTCATCCAAACACTAGTCTAGATTACAATTGAAATGACATAACTTATATTTTTCACTTTAAACCAACACAATTTAAACTCGTAAAACAAACAAGATCTAGTTAAATGTCCATATGAGAACATGTATATAGATGTATTATTCTTCTTAAACAACATTACAATTACATCTTTTACGATTGCAACGTCATTACTTGTATCAATCAACTCATAAATATGACCATTGGAGGCAATCATCCAGAAAGTTTTGGAGTAACCCACTGGATGACCCTTGATCCTCTGTTGGAGTCACAATTCATGCACTTAAGTCGTTGGCCCCTACTAAGAGGGCTCTCATTGTGGTGCTCTACTTGGACTTTAAGGATGGTCACCACTGTAGGGACCCATCCTTTGTGGAAACCATGATCGGGTTTAAGCGGATCCTTTATAGATTCGGGTCAATTTTAGAAATTTGATAGATTTTTTTACTTTATTATTTTTGCGAAAAAGTTTAAAATAAACTACTTTTAAATAATACAAAGACATAATTGATCATAAGTATTTTGGGTTAAGGTTAAGCAAACATGTTTTATATAAGGGTAATTTGACATTTTTTTTAACTATGAAAAATGATATGAATCAACTAAAGGAAAAAAGTAGTAGAACACAACATTAGTAGTAAAAAAATGATATGCTACCTAATTAATCCTACATAGTCCAACAATGTTAATCGATATGAAAAATATTTTTCCTCCCATTGTATGTCCACATTAACAAAATCGACAATAATTTGCTTTGAATTTTTATAAGCAAAGTATAATTGACCTACATTCTTCTTGTTTTCTTTCATCCAATAACAAGTCGGAACGTATGTAATAGAGAATTCGGTATTGGCGTTTTCCATTAGAACAATCAGTGTTAGAAGCAGTTGCATTCCATTTAGCATAAGTTGGGTCATTGAAATTTGGAAACAGGTGAAAACTTTGAGCATTGTTTTGAGCATTGTTCAAGAACTAGTAGTTGCAAGCCAAGTTTGAAGGACTTTGTATACACATAAACCCAATTATCATTTTGGATGCTAGCTAGCTTGTCTGGATATGGAAGGCAAATCTTGACAAGCTTAGGAATGCTGAACCTTGCTCTAATCATTGCCAAGTCTTTTTTTCTTTAGGATTGACATCGAACTCTTTTTGAAGAGGGAAAATCCCTTCAATGATGACTTGAATGGTAAATTCTTGAGAGCTTCGACCTGTTCGACTCAACTGGTTATACTCACAGGTCGATTTCTCTCATTAGTGGCATCAGCAACCATATTCGTGTAACGCCCCTATATGGAGGTTAACAGTTTTTAATAAATTAAAATAAAAATCAGAAATAAAAGTAAAACTTCAAAAATAAGATTGCCCAGGACTTAAATGAAAACTCTCTAATCAAAAATAAAAATATAAACGACAATTAAACCACAGTTTAATATAGCACCTTAAATTTAATCATATAAAAACTGTCATCGTCATCATTTCAACCCTCAACATATCTTAATATAGTCACAGAAAGTAACAATCGATGCTTACATTTCCATGAAAAACATTCTCAACAAATGATACAATTTCACCGTAATACAGCTACATAACTTCTTCAACTATGTATCTTATCACTACCTCACACATTGTGAGTCCTAAAAAGATGAAAATATAAGGGAATAAGCGACAACATGCTCAGCAAGGAAAACCATTACTCACCTTTAAGTTTTTATCCTTACCACATTAAAACCTGCATGGTTAGTTAGTTCTCATCATTATTCATCAATTTTGTCATGTTTAATTCTGGTGGATATCTTATTATCATTCTTACTAAGTTCAACACACACATATATATATATATATATATCTATATACATATTAATTTAGGATTCAATTATGCTCATCTGTATCCACCATGCAATAAAATATCATATCACTCGACTCAATGAAACCCAAATGGGCGCGGTTGATCACCCTCCAAACATTCCAAGGGTGTTTCGGAGAGGGGACATCAAGCCCCAAGTCCTCACCAAGTCAATTCATGTACAGTATATTCTGGGACTTTCGACCTAAGGGAGCGTCATCACCTCCCCCTTATTTTACCTTTTAGGGTATTTGTACCTAAGAACGTAACCGTCGCCCTCTTTACATCTCACCATTTCTCTATATTCAATCATTATTTATAGAGTCAGTTTTCCTAACCATGCTTCTCAATTTATAATAACATGCGTCAATTCATTATGATCCTCGCCATACAATACAGGACGAGTTCATGTCATAATTTCATATGTGATACTCATATAATAGCAGTTCAACATAGATATAATTATCTTGTGATAAAACAATCAATTTTAATTCCATAAAAACCTCACAAAAGATGAGTAATATAATCCTTACCTCTTTGCAAATTACTCTGTTGATAACTCCCAGCTCACAATAACAAGCTCACTACGTAAGCTCTAAGTACTCCGTCATCCTATGACATATAAAATAACCATACTGTAACTAAATTCCTAATCCCTAATATACCAATTTATCATTTATTCTTGTTAGTGTGCGATAATCATTTATATGAAATTCTTGGAATATTTTGAAACACAAAATAATGAAAACATATGAATTTGAATTATTCGATCCGCTTGTTGATTAAGCTCGGCTTGCTGCCCGAGGCAAAATCTAAAATACTCTAGTTTTTTGTTTTTAAAGATTTTGAGCTTCAAGCTTAGTCTGACCTATTTTAACAAATCTCAGAGCATGAAAAATACACAAAAACCATAGATTATCATGCCAATAAAGCACCTAAATCTTTTTCCCCAAATTTTTATGCGTAAAATATGTTTAAAAATTCTCAAACATTGTCTTTTACAGAACTTTACAAAAACATGATCTAAATAGGAAATTATTCAAGCTCAAAACAAACACAGTTCAACTTGCATGAATATAAAAGTACAAGGCCAGATCACGAAATGAAAAAACAATTACATAATCTAAACATAGTAACTTGGAATAAAGGGAAAGCAGAGAATAATTTGGGTTTTTGGTTAGAAACTCTACATTATTTTCTTGAGAAATGGTTTTTAGGCTTGACTCTTTGCTTGAGAAAAGAGATCCTAAGTTGAGTTGGAACTTTTTGATCAAATTAAGAAGGTAAATGAGAGAGATGAAATAGAAAGAGGGAGAGAAAGGGTGAGTGATATGAAATGTGAGAAAAAATGAGTTGTCTGATAATATTTTAGGAGTTGGTGGCTTTGGGCATATGAGTGAATAGTCTTATTGGGAGGCTCAAAAAAAGAAAGAAAAGAAAAGGGGATAAGGCCTTTGTATGGAACCAAGGCATGTGACTTGTTTGATTCAAGTCTTATCTTCTCTTTATTTGTTTGTTTATTTTCTTTTTAATCATTACACGAGAAAGACGATAAAAGAGGGTCTACTATGGCATTTTAGTAAATATACTAAATAAGTATAGGAAATTTTAAAAAATTCTAAAAATAAGTAGAAATAAATATTGTGAAATAGATTTTAAATGAAACAAATTTTTAATTGGCAGACTAATAATTAATTTAATTATCATAATACCCGTTAAAAAAATAACGAGTATCATAATTTGATCCTCTAAAGGCATACTCTGCCTCTACACTTGTTCTAGTGCTACCAATTTGAGAACTCCATTTGAACCTCGATTGCTACAAAATGGCTTCGTCGACATCCCTATCGTTATCAATATCCCACGAATCATTGCTTTTGCTCAATGTAGATGAGTCGGAAATAACTGCAATTGGTCTTTTTGATACATTTTTTGATAAACAGGATTTCTAAGGGCAATCTAGGGCTATAGAGATTAAATAGCCTAAAAGTTCAAGATATGAAGAACTTTGAAAGAGTTCTTGCTGAGTTTTCAGCCTTGAAAAACCAAATAACCCCAGAAACTATGGATTTTCTCTTGAAATAAGGCAAAAATGGTACCAAAATATATAGAAAAGAAAGAGGAGAATCTTACCTAGAAAATCATGAGCAATTGAGAAAACTTTGAAAAAAATACTCTGAGGAACTTCGAAGGAAAGAAAAGAGAAATAAGGAGAAAGAAGAAGGTGGGCTTTTCATATTTATCTTAAAATTCCAATTAATGATTGGGATGCTGTAACAACCCTACTTACATAGCCGTTACTTAACTACTTAAACATATATTTATATAGATTACATAAATTTTATGGAACATTTTTTTTAAAACCATCTTTACTTTTTGTTACAACGGAAGTAGTAACTTAATACAGTGGTTTAACAGTTATCCAAACTTACATACATATTACTTGGGGTTATCCTGTTATACAGTTTCATATATAATCAAAAGAGTCATAAATAATAAAAAACTAGTGTAGAAAATTAAAGCACGTGTTATCTATTTCCCATGGCTCCACTTTGATCGTCCGTCGCTTTGCCACCGTCCATCAGACATTACTGACAAGTTGTCTACCTACAAAATGAATATATTTGAATGAGCCTTCACTCAGCAACTAGGAACCATAACTCGCAAAAATATTTAAAATAACATATGACAGTAATATACATGTGTCGATTATGCTTAGTTATGATCATGTCTTATTATTCTGTTAGACCCAAGTTGTCATACAGGTTGTGCACGATCAATAGAAAGCTAGAGTTTACAAGGTCACAACAACACCTATCTAATTTAGTTTTATTTTTAAATCTTTAGTCTCCCTGTAGGTTGAAAGGTTAGTACAACACTCAAATTAAATTCATTCTTTAAGAGTTTCATTGAATATTTTAATGAGTATGCAATATGGCATGGCATAACATACTTTAACATAAAACTAAACATGCATATTATTTTTAAAAACATTTAATTTAACACGATTTGTACTGTAGGTGAAATTCCTATTTACCTTTTCTTTTGTAGCAGGCCTCTCTATTTGTACAAAATTCCTTATCCTCTTTAGGAAACAATTCTGTACAAAACACCCATTAAGAGTGTGTAAAAATAATCTATTTTATGCTAATTTAAATTTAGCATAATCATAAGAATTTTGATCATTCTTTTAGACTGTAATTCCTCGTATCAATGGACCATAAAAATCGTTATCTTTATTACAAGGACTAATTAATCAATTTAATCCTCATAAAGTTTATTTGTCCTTGATTGCCTTTAATCCATATTAAGATTGATAATTAATTAATTTAAAATAACTAATTAATTATCTTTCGTTACTAAGTCTATATGACCTCAATTAAAAAAGAATTTCATAAATTCATGGTTCCTGAACTAAGTTTTAATTAACCATTTACTTAATTCACTTAGTTGGCTCGTAATTGGTTCAAAACCCATTAACCTAAGCCGTTCTATATGTCATATTGTTTAAAACTTTGATCTGAGTAGCTTTTGGACTAAGATGGGCGTTGAACCTATGTTTAACATCATAATACTAGGAATCTAGCTTGTCGGGTTTTTAGGAAGGCAATTTTTACATTCTCTTAAAAATTGTTAAAGTTTTATGACGCAAGTGCTTTAACTATATTTATTTAACTCAAAGTTTTGTATCAAAATCATGCTTTAAAATTATGTTCAAAAATAATAAGACATTAAATCTAAAGCTTATATAATTTTTCATGAGTGTCCCTATAGCTATGCGATCATTTATTTATAAAACCAGTATCAAGAGGTATCTTTTTGGTTAATTTTAAAAGTTACCTAAGAATTCTATGTTCTAAACAGCTTTTCTTTTAAAATTTTTCCTCATGGAAGTTGCTTGTTCTAAATAGGGGGCTCAAGCTTTCATGATGATTTAAAATCCAATCTACTATCTTTAACACAATCATTTTTTGGTTATTATTTTACAAACTTTATCGGTTAAAAAAGTTTTAACAGTTTTTATTAATCTAATTTAAAGTCAATCTTAAAAAAAAATTTTGTAAAAGTTTTCTCATGAAAGTTCACTGTCTCGTCGAAAACTAAAAGTTTTGTGTTTGACAAAATTACAATTCGATCTCAAAACAGCCTGAAACTTCAGAAAACCGTTATAGCTCATAAATACAATTTTTGGCTTTTTTGTAAACTGTCCGTAACTGTATTTTAGAGGTAGATTTCAAAAAATATTTTTCCACAAAATTTGTCCATCTCATCGAAAACTAAAACTTTTATGTTTGACAAAAAGTGAAATTCAGACCTAAAATAGCTAGAAATGGCCAAAACAATGGTTGCATATACCAAAACAGTTTTGACAGTTTTCTAAAACTGTTTTGGGACTCCAAAACTTGTAAAACAAAATGTTTTTAGGTAGTTTCCAAAACTGTTTTGAGACTTCATAATTTGTAAAACCAAAAACATAAACTAACCATAAAAATACAAACTTTGAATTCACTAAAAAATTAAAAGAAAAGTTTAGAACTTTTTACCCCGTTGGAGAAGTTTGTTGACCAAAATTTACTCTAGGATTTGTTGTCCTTCCTCCTCTTGGCTTTGTTACCTCTAGAATGTAAATTCACTAAATAAAATACAATCTTTGTTTTGTCTAAGAACATGATGAGTATAGTTAAGGTTATTACCCTAAAGAATGCTCTTGAAATCTTCTTAAGATGACTAAGTCTTTCTCCTCTTTTCTCCTTACTCTTGTGTTGGTCTCTACACAAAACAAATTAAGTAAAATATATCCTTTTATTAGCTAGGAAAATGGGGAGAAAGTGTTTAAAAATGCCTTGGTGAAAACACTCTAAAACTTACTCTTTTCTCGTTCTTCTTCTTACCTTGGAGGTAAGGTTTTTATAGTGAAGAGATGGAAGAAAACATCTTGGAGTATGGCATGGTGTAAGTTTGGTTTTGAAGTGGGACAACGGGAGAAAAATTTTCTTGAGGAGCTCATTGGGAAATTCGGGTATGGAAAAGATGTGGGGGAAAATGAAGTAAAAATGTGGTCATTTGCTCGTACACCTGTTTATAGACCAAACTTAATTTATCCCTCCCACCTAACCTTAGTTTAATTAGTCTCCTAAGTGATTTTGATGAGATAATTTTTTTTTGGTTAAAAGGGATGTAGATGAGATTTTTTGTCTCATTAATACACCAAAGACACACTCACATCAAGTCTAAGTCATGGTAAAATCTCCTTTTTTGTTCTTATCTTCAAAGATTCCCCGCAAACAAATATATTTTAGTAACCAACAGGAAAATTAAATTCCAATGGGTCCTTTCCCATTTTCAAATACAAATAGATACTAATCATAGTGTAAACCAATATACATTTCAATCGCGTATCGAATTTTAACTGTTTTTAGTCTTAAAAATTATTTATAGATTTAATAAAAATCTCAACTTGACTTTTTCTACATCTAAACTTGGTAACGACCTAGTTTTGTGACAGTGTAATTTTCAAATTTGCGTAGCATTTTTCACCAAAATTGCTACTTACTTAACCTTGTTTGTAATTTAACTGGCAATTAAGGACTTGTTGAGTATCATAATGTTTCTCGGTATACTACTAACATTATGCTACACTTAAAAATTCTTGTTATCAAAATTATCAAGTTATTTACGGATTGAAATTTCTTTCTCGTTAAATTGCAATAGAATTTATTAATAAAATTGTTCAATCACGAAAGTTAATAAATTTTAACTTTAACATTTATTATAAAATTTTTGAAAGATTTATATTAATTCTGTAAATCCTTTAGTCGCAAAATTCATACATAATATTTTCAAGAAAATCCTTGACTTAAATACATAAACTACATTATTTAATTTTAAGAGTTTCTCGATCATTACAAATGCAAACTTTGGGAAATGATCTGAAAGATAAGATTAAGCATCTTTTTGAATTTCCATTCAGTAGAATGCTAACTGTTGGGGTATGCTTTAGTCAGGCTTAAATCGTGGGTTGAAGGCCAGCATGGGAAGCCAGTTCATGGTTAGAACAAATCAAACCGAAGGAGAACGATTGACTAGAGCCCGTTGACACTACTTGGTTTGCCAGCTCATTATTTATTCGATTGGTGGGCTTGATAGGTTCGATGACTTTCAAATCGATGGGGAATCTTTTCTCAATTTGCTTGGAATGGATTAGCATATAGTTTACTATTGTGAATCTACTAAGTGTGGGTTTGTTGGGATCAACATAATAGATTCAAGGTTGACCGATATCGGGGGATGCCCATTAAATTACGAAGGAGAACACGGGATTATTGTGCAAGACTTCACACCCAATTAGAAATTGATACATGTCCTACTACTTTGAGCATCACTAGGCCCACCCCTTCCACTCGATTAGAGCTCACAATCTCATCAGATGCCTCTATAAATAGAGGTTGCAGGAATCATTCATGTATCATCACTAGAATTCACACATACACCCTGTCAATTTCTCCATAAAAATCTATTTCTACTTTTTACATTTTGCAAAAACACTTATAATAAGTACTCATCCCTTATCATAGTAAAAAACAATAAACATAGCTTTCATTATAGAGTGAACCACTATAAAAACCTCGTGTGGTGTCATTTACTTTACTGCATTTACATTTTATTTCATGACTTTGATATGCTTTCTTTCGTTACTATTGAACTAATCTAGTTTGTGAAGCTTGCAAAGGACCTAATAATAGTGGTTTGAGTGTCCAATAACCCTGAATCGGATTTCAAACAACGTTTTAATAATTTTGATTTAATTGTAGATCTAATATCTATAATAATGTAAATAGTTTATTTACCTCCATTTATGGTATAAATAATTCTTATTATACAATCAATACACTTAAGGTGCAAAAAATTTATTTACCTCTTCTTATTTAATCATAAATTTATTATTTACTACAAATATTTTAAAATTTAATATTTATTTAAATAAATTTTTAAAAATATGTTATTTTTCTTATCCTCAACCCAAAAAAAAAAAAAAAAAAGAAAAAGGTTGTCTAATTTTTTTTTTTAAGGAAAAAAAAAAAAAAAAAAAAAAGGCAAGAGAGAGGAAGTTATCTCTACGCAATCCGCACACACACTCAGCTCCAACAAAACGGAGCTTAGCTTGCTGTGACAAAACAGTACCTTTTTGGGGTCTGAAACAAACGACGATGGTGGATGATGTAACTCAACACATACATAACAACACTTTCTCTTTCTACAAATGTCTTCTCTCTCTCTCTCCTTCTCTTCTTCCCTCTTCCTCCTCTCCCCTCCCTTCCTCAAACCCACCCCCATTTCTCCCACAACTCCATTTTCCCACTCTCTCTCTATCAAATCCTCCATTGACAAGAACCCAACTTCAAATCCCAAACCCACAACCATAACTACAAAAAGCTCCTGGGTCAGCCCGGACTGGCTTACCTCGCTGGTGCGGTCCCTGACCATCGGCAGAGACGATGGCTCGGGAATCCCCATAGCCAGCGCCAAGCTTAGCGACGTCTCGGACCTCCTCGGCGGTGCTCTGTTCCTTCCGCTGTTCAAATGGATGAACGATTACGGACCCATTTACAGACTCGCTGCTGGGCCGAGGAATTTTGTGGTCGTCAGTGACCCCGCCATTGCCAAGCATGTTTTGAGGAATTATGGGAAATATGCCAAAGGTCTTGTTGCTGAGGTCTCTGAGTTCCTTTTCGGCTCCGGTTTCGCCATTGCCGAAGGCCAGCTTTGGACGGTAAAGATTCTTTTTTTTTTTTTTCCCATAGTGATTGGAATAGGTGGATTGTTTTGGTAAATGGGTGTACTGAATTTTTGTGCTTTCTTGTGGGAATGTTAGATTTTAGGCTTTTAGCATTTGAGTAGTAACTATCTTCTAACGCAGTGCTATTTCTGGTGTTAAATGTTGGCACCAAGCATAATGTTTTTGATTGCTATTGGTTGATGTTTGGCTTTTTACTTAATCATTCCGACATTTATTTTCAAATTATTTCCAGTTTATGAGTTCCTTTTTACAAGTTATAAATTATGACAAGAAATGGATATAGTATTTGAAATAGCATCATGCATTGCAACACGTAATAAAATGATATAGTATTTGTATTGACATTTGAATTGGAAATGGTCATAGATAATCATGCTGAAGAATCAAACTTTTTTTAGTTTCAAATATAAATGTTGTAAATGGTCATGGGACAGGTTGGATGGCCTTGCTAAATTAGTCTTTTGAGGTTTTGAGAAAAACGTTTATAAATCGTTTGTGTTGCTTAAATTTACAGTACTGCACACTTTCTCAGGAATGATTGTTGTTAATGGTTTGATGGTATAATAAAGGAATGGCTAAATGAGACACATCTCTGTTGTGAATATGATGCATGCTTATATTGCTGATTTATAGCTTGACTTGATTGTCCTGATAAAATTGTCTTATGAGTTTTAGAAAAAATGTTCAAACATCATTGCGGTCCAAAATTTATCTTGGTGAAGATATGATTCGGTTGATGTTTCATTTACCCTCTTTATTTGAGCATAAATGTCTGATTCATCGTAGGCAAGGCGCAGGGCTGTGGTTCCATCTCTTCACAAAAAATACTTGTCGGTAATAGTTGACCGCGTGTTTTGCAAATGCGCTGAGAGGTTGGTGGAGAAGCTACAAGCCAATGCACAAGATGGCACTCCCGTGAACATGGAGGAAAATTTCTCTCAGTTGACGCTTGATGTTATCGGTCTCTCAGTATTCAACTACAATTTTGATTCTCTTACTGCTAATAGCCCTGTTATTGATGCAGTTTACACAGCACTGAAAGAGGCGGAGGCTCGTTCCACAGATATATTACCATATTGGAAGGTGATTACTCTAAATTCTCCTACTCTTATTTCTTTCCTGTAAGTGTTCATAATTAGGTGATATATCCGTTCTTGCGGCAGATCAAACCTTTGTGTAAAATAATCCCTAGGCAAATAAAAGCTGAAAAAACAGTTTCAGTTATCAGGGAAACTGTTGAAGAACTTATTGCTAAGTGTAAAGAGATGGTTGAAGCTGAAGGTGAAAGGATTGACGAGGAAGAGTACATAAACGACGCTGATCCAAGCATTCTTCGGTTCTTGCTTGCTAGTAGAGAAGAGGTCTCGCCATACTTTGACTCAAAATATAACTACGTTGTTTCTTCAATCTGAACTTTACTTGATGTTGGGTTTTCAAAATCAATCTTTCATGTCTAGTTCTAACCTAAGGTCTACATGTCTTTCAGGTTTTTAGCGTACAGTTATGTGATGACCTTTTGTCTATGTTAGTTGCCGGCCATGAAACGACTGGTTCAGTTTTGACTTGGACGGCGTATCTTCTAAGTAAGGTACCTTTAGCATTTAGATGAGTGTTCTTTTGCAAGTAATAAAGCTTGCATCTAATTTTTACTGCAGTTTTTCTTGATTTGTACTTCTATTGAATGCTATATTTCTATCTACACTGCTTCAAACCAGAACCTTAAAGCCTAATAAACAGTTGGACTTGAAAAGTAAACCATTATTTGCTTTGTTTTCTTGATTTGTTTGTCTTTTATTTATGTTGGTGCAGGACTCCGGCTCATTAATGAAAGCTCAAGAAGAGGTTGATAGAGTTTTGCAGGGAAGGTCTCCGACGTATGAAGATGTAAAGGATCTAAAGTTCTTGACACGTTGCATAATTGAGTCATTGCGTCTCTATCCACATCCTCCTGTATGTTTCAGTTGCTTTTCCAAATTATAAATGTATAAGACACTAATAAAATTTCTTTATTACATTATTTCATGGTTTTGTTGGCCTCTCTATGTAGGTGTTGATAAGAAGAGCTCAAGTTGCCGACATGCTTCCTGGAAATTACAAGGTTACTGCCGGTCAAGATGTTATGATATCTGTATATAATATTCATCATTCTTCAAAGGTATTACCTTGTCTTGGATGCCGCTCTTAGTTTTTTAGACGTTTTCTATTTTTAATGATTTTAGTGAGATTTAACAAGTTATAAGATTCTTTAATTGCCATTTGCCAAATTTGATGCCTTCAAGTTTAACACATTTCCACCCATGCTTTATTCTAGTTTGGCTGGTTTACAATGATAATTAAGAGTTGAAAAAGCACAAAACAAGGAAGGAAACATCATTTTGTTCTTTTTCATGCCAATTAAGAAAACTGTTCTATGTAATTCTTTTTCACCTTCAACTTCTTCCTTTGGTTCTACAAGGTGTGGGAGAGAGCTGAAGAGTTTGTACCAGAAAGGTTTGATTTGGAAGGTCCAGTGCCAAATGAATCAAATACTGATTTTAGGTATTCATGGTTTAATCCTTAGATGCAGCAACAATTACTCGATTATGCTCATTTTATGCTTCGTACATCCTTTCTGCTCTCTATTCTAATCAAGAAACTTTATCTTCTTAGGTTCATTCCATTCAGTGGAGGGCCTCGCAAATGTGTTGGCGATCAGTTCGCCCTCCTGGAATCTATCGTGGCTCTAGCAATCTTTTTGCAGAACTTCAACTTCGAGCTTGTGCCGGATCAGAATATTGGCATGACTACTGGCGCTACAATACACACAACAAACGTAAGCCTCCCCAATCCACATGGAACCGTTTAGTACATTACATTCGTAGCCCACTAAACCTCGAGTACAGCAGTTATCATGGGTTGAAATCTAGTTAACCAAAACGGGTTGTATTTGACTAGCGATGTTTACTTGCCTCTTTTATCATAGGCATGAAATAGATCTAAATAATCCGTTTACGACCCTTTTGTCTAAAAGGCATGGGGGTGAGGGATTCAAGCTTTAAACCTCAACATTAGACATGAATCCGGAATGATTACCGGACATTCAAGCTGTTTGTGACCTAAACATGAATTCTCCAAGTAATTAGTAATGTCATGAAATTCATTGGAATGTCAAACTAATGAGCATGAACGTACGCTGGTCTAACACTATGCTATTGTTGCAGGGATTGTTCATGAAACTGAGCTCAAGGCCAACAAAATCCTCAGTGGCTTCCTCCTCTCTATCTAGGTAAAACTGTGACACAATTAGCCATACCTCAAAGTGTTGTAACAAGGTTAATTTTCTCAACCAAAGCCGGGGGGAAAAAAGAAGAAGCAAAAAGCAAAAAGAAAGTAGGCTTTGAACTGCTCATTGTTCAATTTTGTTGCATCATTATTGTAAATCTTTTGATGAACAACGCACAAAGTCTTCGCCCTGTTTGGGACAAGTTCAAGGGTGAAATTTCCTTATAGTAAATAACACTTTTTCAAAACTCGTTGGGGGTAGATAGCAGGTTTACTTAGAATTTTCTTATGATGAAAATATTTATAGTAAATAATAAATTTATAGTGTAAATAATTTATTTACATTTTTATTTACAATATAAATAATTCCTATTTATACAGTAAATAGATAAAATGTAGTTAATTTATTTCCCTCATTTTTATATACACAATAAATAAATTATTTATAAGATAAATATGTAATTTATTATAAATATTTTTAAAATTTATTATTTACTTTAAAAGTTTTAAAAATTTCCTATTTTCTTCATTCTCCCGGAAATATATATCACTACAAAATTGGACATCTTGCGCCCATTCATTCTGAATGTTGCATGTAAGTCATGTGATTTGTGAACATTGTATCACGTTTAGTTCACAGATTTGAAGAGAAAGTGTAAACAAAAATTTAAATTTTAAGTAAAAATATTATAACAAAATAATTTAAACTGTAATTTCAACCTACAAAACAAACACGCACTTGAAGTAGCCCAAATTGAAGTTTGAGAATTGATCCCAGCGAGAAAGGACAAAAGCTAAAATATTTATAATATTAAAAAAAAAAAAAGAAGAATTGTCGAAAGGGATCTTTGCAAAAGGACGCAAGAAAAGCATGCAACATTGTGCAAAAATGAGAATCATGATTCTCCGTTTTTTCTTTCCAAATGGTCGTTATTTTTCTGAGTTTAGAAAATAAGAGAGGTTAAAAATGAAAAAGTTGTGCTACTTTTTACCGAGCCATATTATTTTTCATTATGTCTTAAAAAAGCCTCAAAAGCAAGCAAAAAAAAGGTAAAAAGCTAGATAAGCATTTTGATCCATTTGGTAGGTCATGTTATTTTAAAAGTTTTTTTTTTTTTTCATTTTCATAACTGGAATTTTACAGTTATCAAAAATTTAGACCTTGCATTTTAAAGAATGACACATTTCTTTTTTCTTTGTCAAAAGCTTAACAACAATGGTGTTCCAACTTTTCAAAAATAAATAAATAAATAAATAACAATATTCCAAGGCCATCCGACAATTGGCATGGAAGTTATAGAGATCCATTTATGGATTAAAGCAAGCATCCAAATTGTGGAATATCAGGTTTGATCAAGCGATTAAATTGTTTGGATTCAATCAAAACATTAATGAACCTTGTGTTTACAAGAAGATCCAGGGAAAGGTTGTAGCTTTTCTAATTCTTTATGCGGGTGATATTCAATTGATAGGAAATGATATAGAGACAATGTCCACTGCTAAGAATTGGTTAGCAAAATAGTTTGTTATGAAAGACCTTGGTGAGGCTAGTTATATTCTTGGTCTCAAGTTACTTAGAGACCGGAAGAATAAAACAATAGCCTTATCCCAAGCTGCTTATGTTGATAAGATTTTGACTAGATTTAACATGGAAAATTCCAAGAAAGGCTTTCGGATATCAGTTACATTTTCAAGGGATCAGTCTCCCAGACCCTTGAGGAAATGGAGCATAAGTCAAGCATATCTTAATGCATCTGAGAAGAACTAAGGATTACATGCTTGTGTATTCTGGTGATGACCTAGTGCTTGTGGGATATACATATTCAGGAACAAATTTACCACAAAAATAAAATCTTTGTTGCTTTTTTGTCCACAAATTAACGTTTGTCGATAATTAGACTATAATTGCAACGATTTTTAAATTTAGAGGTGTATTTGTCAAATTAAAAATTAAGCATACAAGTTGTCAAATACCAGTAAGCTTAGGGGAACTAGTACAAAAAAAGAAAAAGAAAAATCCTTTTTTTTTTGTCCCTCCAATCTTTTAAGATTTCATTGTTGAACTTGAGAATTATATCATATTAAAATGAGCAATCTTATTTAATCATATGAGCTTATAACCTTATTATTAATAAAGCAGTGGAATCTAATATAAAAAGTAAACTAAATATCAAAATGGAGTTTTAAGCTCATCGAGATGAAAATGATTTTTTTTTTAAGATATAGTAGAAAGTAATTCCCAATTTATAAAAGTTTTTTTTTTTGAGAAAAATCAAAATGGGAATTTAAAAGTGGTGACATGTTCAAGTCAATTCCTGAGGCTGATGCTATTTTCACGAAGGTGAGTTGTTTCAGAGCACTACTCTTATCTCTATGTCCTTTCCTGTAATATATTATCAACAACACTATTTAACTCTGCTCGTGCGTAGTGAAAAAAGAAATAATTAAAACGTTCGTGGATGTCTTTTTGTCTACTGAGTATCTATTTTATTAAATTTTTTCCCAATTCAAAGCAAACATATAAACTCTTTTCGTAAATGGACCTCTTCCATATGTGTAAATGTAAGCTATCAATTGGACGGTTACGAAATTCCAAGTTGAGTTTAGATGCTATATTACCAAATTAACCTCAATCCTTAAAAGGGCATCTTTTTGTGTACTTTATTTCGTATAACTTCTTTGAAAGAATAGTTAGAACTATTAGTTAAAACCAATATAAGTTTAAAATATTATAATTGTTGAGGGTTATGGTTCTTCGGCTAGAGACGGACGGGTCCCTCGAACGTATAGCCATGGAGGCTGCTCGGGGAGCCTCCACGCGGATTTGCCTCCTGCGGGAGGCAAATCTGCGTGGAGGACCGCGTCCCCTAGGATTCGAATTTTTTCCCTCTTGAATAAGAGAGTTTTAAGGCCTACTAGATTGGTACCTGGGATAGGCCTTAAAACTCTCTTATTCAAGAGGGAAAAGATTCGAATTCTAGGGAATGCATTCCCCCCGCGGAGGCAAATCCGCGTGGAGGCTCCCCGAGCAGCCTCCCTGGCAATACGTTCAAGGGGCCCGTCAGGCTCTTGCCAGGGTTCAAGGGACCCACCAGGCTCCGATCGAGGAACCATAACCCTCAACATAAACGTATTGCCCAGAGGGACCCTACTCGGGAAGAGACCCAGCTGGGATTTGCCTCCCAAAGGGGGAGTGCGTCCCTTGGGTTCAAACCTTTAACTTCTTGAATAAGGGGTTTTTAGTTGCTACCTAGGTACTAATCCAACTAGCGTGTTTTGATGTTGAGGGTTATGGTTCTCCGGTCGAAGCTTGGCGGGTCCCTCGAACGTATTGTCGGGGAGGCTGCTCAGAAAGCCTCCACGGGGATTTGCCTCCCGCGGGGGGAGCGCGTCTCCTGGGATTCGAACCTTTTCCCTCTTGAATAGAGAGTTTTAAGGCCTATCTCAGGTACCAATCTAGCTAATTAGTTAGATTGGTACCTAGAATAGGCCTTAAAACTCTCTTATTCAAGAGAGAAAAAGTTCGAATCCCAGGGGACGTGCTCTCCCCGTGAGAGACAAATCCGCATTGAGGCTCCCCGAGCAGCTTCCCCGACAATACATTCGAGGGACCCGCTAGGCTTTGGCTGGGGAACTATAACCCTCAACAATAGTTACTCAAAATTTTACACTCTAACTATCTTTTATTTTATACTATAGCTATAGAGAGTTTTTTACTGTAGACAGTTGAAACCACGGTTCAAGGTTTCAACTATAAGTGCTAAACAAAATCATAAAGAATCACTTCATATGAGAAACAAGATTCAACACCAGCAGAGTCTTGTAAGGAGTTATAAATTATGTGAGGCCATGTGCACCATCAGGCTGAGCGTTGATATGCATATTTGATTCTTATGTCAGTATAACAGAAAAAGAAAAGAAAAAAAGAAAAAACAAAGCTTTTAGATAAAAGAATAGTCAGGCTCAGGCCGAAGAACCATAACCTTAAACAATAGTTACTCAAAATTTTATATTGTAACTATCTTTTATTTTATACTATAGCTATAGAGAGTTTTTTCATTGTAGACAGTTGAAACCACAGTTCAAGGTTTCAACTATAAGTGCTAAACAAAGTCATAAAGAATCACTTCATATGAGAAACAAGATTCAACACCAGCAGAGTCTTGTAAGGAGTTATAAATTATGTGAGGCCGTGTGCACCATCAGGCTGAGCGTTGATATGCATATTTGATTCTTATGTCAGTATAACAGAAAAATAAAAGAAAAAAAAAAGAAAAAACAAAGCTTTTAGATAAAAGAATAGTGTCAGTTCTGGACTTTCCTTTGAATGTTTCTATTAGAGGTGGCAATAAACATGTTCGTGTCGGCACGTTTACAGCACAATACGTTTAGTCCAAATACAAACACGACAAGATTCATAAACATGCTAGAAATGTAAACATAAACATGACACGCTTATGGCACGCGTAACATGGCAGAACATGATTAACACAATTATTAAACGTGCCATGACGGGTTGACATGATAACAACATGCATATGACACGTTTATGACACAGTTAGCTAAAAATTAAAAAAAATTAAAAAAAAGTAAAAAAAAAAGCCAATAAAGAAAATTAACAAAAACACAATATCTAATTAATACTAACCTACTATAAATATTTCAAATATTTTTATTTTTAAGTTTAAATGTGTTATAAATAGGCGGTTCGTACCGTGCCGTGCCGTATCAAAACGTTTACGGCCTGTTTAATTAAACGTGTTAAAACGTGTTTAGCGTGTTAGCAGTAATCTAGCACTTTTATTTTCGTATTATTCATGCCAACCCATTTATGGCACAATTAATAAACGTACGATCAAAACCCATCTCATGTCGTTTTCGTATTATGTTATCGTGCCGTGTCTGAAATTACCGGCCCTAGTTTCCATATGAGTCATCTTGGTCCACATCAGCCGTTTATTTAAGATGGGCCTCCTCTAATTAATCACCTAGCTGCTGAAGTTAAAAATAAAAATAAAACTAAAAATAAAAAAGGTATTTTGCATCATAAACAGGTTGGCTCAATAAATTTTCCCGCCCGTAAGCAAACTTTTTAAAAGGGACTTTTTCTGAAGTTTTTTTTTAATGAAATGCTCTACATTGAAACTAAAAATTAAGGAAAAAGAAAACAATATCTAATATCCTTCAATAACAAAGCAACAAATTATGTCCAATGAACAAAAAAAAAAAAAACCAAAATAAAATTACATCAAAGACAATAAACAAGTTTTCCACTAACAAAAATGATCAATCTTTTACAATTGTGATTTGTTGAGAAGAAAATAGCAATTGTAGTCATGTGATTTTTTTGAGGGAATGATTTTTGTTTTGAGGAATTGAGAAAATATATAGCTTTTACTTGAGATTTTTGTTGTGAGAAGAAAAGTAGAACCGAGAGATACTAGAGAAAGAAGATGACATCTCAGACTTTTTTTTAAATATATATCTTTTATGTCTTATTATTATTATTTAAAATCTTTTAACGTTTATCATTCTTATTATTTTTTTAACTATTTTATTATTTTTTTGTAATTAAGTTAAAATTTGAAACAAAAAATAATTTGATACTTTTTTGGAAGATGACTTTTAAGTCTCTTGAAATAAGGGAGACGTTTTATTTATTTATTTTTTTGGAAGAAAACGATATGTGTTTTATTTTTTTATTTTTTAAAGAAAAATAGATGATTGGCTTGGTTATCTAAAAAATCTCAATGTGGTTTAATACTCCTTAAAAAAGTAGATAAGACATTTTTTTTCTCAAAAAAGATGTTCGTCTTTAAAGGCAATGATAATAGAAATATATATATTTCTTTTTTAATTTTTAAAAATTCTAATACATCCTAGTTTTAGGAAAAGAATGGAGCCCTCTTAAATTTGGGGGCCTAAGCCATTGCTTAACCTCCGTAGAGATTAGGCCAGTTTTGATTATAGATAAAAAGATTGCAACTTTATAGGGTGTTTCAGAAGAGTCCAGATTCGTTGTTCTCGTTTCCATGTCTCAATGGCTATCTCTCCACTATATGTTTGCTATGTAATCTAAATTTAAAAATCCGACCACATAAATAGAAACAAAATACCAAAAATATTTGAGCAATTTACGAGCTATTAAAATTTGAATGGAAGGACAACCGACAAGACATAAAAATGAGACAGCAGATCTTGATTCATTTGAAAGAACAGTTGTAACTAAAAATTTTAATTTAAAAGTATAGCATGTAAGCTTTGTTTTGTAATAAATTTTTATTGTAACTATTGGGGCTTTGTACTGTTTGTATGTCTAAACTCTTACAAACACACAAAGAAAATGTTACTACACTCCAAGAATTTCTGGCCCGTTAGAAATAAAAGTGGGCCACATCATGTGAATTAGTGTGGCCCACTTTTTGTTTTTGATGGGTCAGAACTTGTCGGGACATATAACATTGCTCAACGCGAAATGAGACACTTAACTTTACTATTACGCTAACCAACGAAACTCCCTAATTTCCTCTCTTGACGTAATGTGTTATCCTATGTAAAACATACATAGTCGTGTCGTCCTCGTGACTTTTTGTCACGCGGGGAAAAGAAGTTTGCGAGGACTACCCCTGCTCAACTCGACAGGATTAAAAGGTTCTCTTACAAAGGCCCTCCCAAGTTGAAAATACATGTGAGAAGACGTATCATGACTAAATAAAAAATATTACTTTAAGAATGATGCACTCCTTGTATGCTTCATACATGAGTTATACTAACAAGCTGTTTGGCATAATAGTAAAATTTATTGGTTAAAACTGTATTTATTATAGTATGTGAGAGCTTTATACTGTAGTAACTTTTTTTTATTGTAGTATATGAAAATTTTACACTGTTTATAATTGAGATAATGATTCAGACTACCTTATACCAAACATTTTATAAAATTCATTAGACCACAACCAATGGATTGTACTAACCTTGGCCCATTCCTCCTTCAAAGTGAATAAAACTTTATGTTAACTTTAATACTTTGTTTCCTTTAAAAGCCTTATCTTGATGAAAAGCATATGTAAAATATTACGTTATATATATTTTTATTTTCCCTTAGGGTGAGATAGGATAAGGACCTTCAGTTATTTATAAGCAGCAGTATCATTTTCTTCCATCAAAAAAGTTATTCAAATAGTAACAAATATCCTTTGACTTATCAGAATTTTTAGGTCTGACTAATTGTTAGTTAATCACCCACTATCTATTTAAAAGTTACATGATTAAATAATAAAATTAATTAACATTTTGACCACTTAAGAAATCACATGACCAAAGTCTTGATTTTGTAGTCTCAATAATGTGATGATCATCATAATGTAGCATGTAGAAAAATTAATTAAGATTAAGTAATTCAATTTGTTTGTTAGTTTTAATTAATTGAATTTTTGCAATTAGTTCTTTGTCCTAATATTCTTTCAGTGAGAATGTTTCGCGTATGACAATACTGTTTCAAATTGGCGTTGTTAGTTCTTTATTCAGTGTTACGTGATTGTGTAACAAATATTTTATTCTAAATGGGAAACAGAGTAAGCTATATTACTTATGTTGAACTTATCTTAGTGGTCTTAAGTTATACTTTTTGAGAAAACTATTTATAGCACCATTGTATAATTGTTATTACTTTTAAGACTACAGAACATATATATATTATAATTATTTTCGATCTAGTTCATGTTTTTTGTTTCAAACTAATTATTTCATATTATTTGTTGTTAATTGTATTTAACTACTAACCCCGTTTCGGGCGTCACACATAATGAATTATATTTTGGTGTTAATTTGTCATGCAGTGGGTCTTAACAACATGGACAGATGATGAATGCGAAACTATAATGGATAATTGTTGGAAGGCAGTCCCAGATGGTGGCAAGTTGATAGCCTGTGAGCCGATGTTGCCAAAAGATTCAGACAACAGTCATAGGTCTCGTGCACTCCTTGAAGGAGACATTTTTGTGATGACAATCTATAGGACCAAAGGAAAGCACAGGACTGAAGAAGAATTCAGGAAGCTTGGTCTCTCTGCTGGCTTCTCACATTTCCGAGCGTTCTATATCGACTACTTCTACACTGTTTTAGAGTTTACAAAATGATCATGAGAAATGACCTATAACATTCTTTCATGCAATTCCAAATAAAGACATGCATGAGTTTTCTTAGTTATATGTTGAACTGGGAAAAGTTTTGGATGATGAAGAGCCCTTTAATAACGTGACTTTGTTTGCAAAAAAAAACTTGTTTGACACACCATATTGTATTGTATTTTCTGTATATAATACAATACAATGCAATACAATACAAAACAAAACGGTGTGCCAAAATAAATTCCATTTTTCAGAGTTGATCAATAATGAGTTACCTCCTCTATCCAACCCCAAGAATAAAAGAGTAAATAGGAGAAGGTTTTTGAGAGCGTTAGACAACTTTATGAAAATGTCGTTTAAACTGTTACAGTGTAAAACTGTCACATACTATAATATAAAGTAAAATTAGACTATGATAAAAAGTTCTCATATGCGATAATAAAATCATTCTAATTTTTAGTTCTAACTGTATTGTCAAATATGCTCTTTATATGAGAGTATATAAAACAATGGTATAAAATAATCATGGGCAATTATCACCTACTTAGAATTATACGCAATCTTATATGTTAATTGCTAACTGATTAAAAAAAACTAGTAGTGATCATCGCCAGTGTTAGAGTGTGGTGACCCGAATTCAGTTTGGCCTGACCCGAAAAGCTCGCGGTGTGACAAATTATGGTGAAAAACAAAAATGGAATTTTTATGAGATTTGTGGTGGTAGCGGAGGGATCGGGCCGATAGGCCCGATCCCGTAGCCCACCATTGATCTTGCCGGGGGTGCGGGGGCTCCGCCCCTGCGGTACGGACCGTCATTGTTGGGCCGGTTAATTTATATTTTTGGCCCATAGGGTTTTGCCTATACCTATTTATATGATGTATTGCGTTAGGGCTTTTTTTTACCGATTTTCGAGTCTCCATCGTGCCTCCATTATAATCTTCACGAGTTTAGTGATTTTCTTCTCCTTTGCCCGTGGTTTTTTTCGTTTTTAGTTTCCACGTAAATTCTGTGTTTTTTTATTCATTGATTTCATAACAGCCAGATATTTGGCATTTTTCATACACAAACATGTTTCGCTATGCAACTGACATTAAATATTGTCAAGATGCAAAGAGAAATTGTGAGTTGATATCTCATCGCGGGCCTGTAGTGGTGTGCAAGGTTAGCCTTGCACACCAAGGCAGTGGCAGAGTCAAAATATTTTTTTTATCGATGGAACATTATATAAAAAAAATTAAAAATAAAATTTTATTAAATAAAGATATTTACTATATATTTCAATAATTGAGTGTAATATAATTATAATTTTTCTTATAAAATAAGGGCAACATATTTAAATTATTTTATGAATATACAACAATATATTTCAATTATTTTATAAGAGCACAACAAATATTTTTTTGTCATTATGTAGGCGCAGGGTTGTAATTTTATTCAAAATAGAGACATAACTAAAATTTTAAACTATCAAATAGAATAAAACTTCAAATTTTAAAAAATAGGTGCGGTCATATACCCCTACTCACTTAAACTTAGCTCTGCCAGTGCCAAGGCCTCTGCGACAAGATCTTGCAACGCCAAAAGCATTACGACTAGATCCAATAGTGCTTGGCCGTTGGCTGTTAGAGTAGTCATATCTCCTTTGACAGCACCAGTATTTGATCCTTATCATTTTGTGATGCCGACGCTACTGTGAGTCTCCTTGTGGCAGAATATGTGTTTATGTAAAGATTTTTGCACTATTTGCAATTAGTTCATAAAATTACTCCTAATAATTTTTCACCCTTTATTAATTATTCTTTTAAACCCATTATATAAATTTATAACTATCCATGAGAATAATTATATAATTGTTTCAAAGGTATATAAGAGAAAATGGTCATGAATCCCATTAGTCTCCCCTCAAAGTGATGTGGAGTCCAATGGCCCTTAGAGAAATGCTTTAAGCAGGCTTCATGTTATTTCTGAAGCTAGTTATCAATGAATGTTACTTTAAAATGAAATTTAGGCTTAAATTTTTTCACAGATTGACATGTTTAAAATCTAATTTTTTAGAAGTGATATCTTTTAAATCACTAGGCAAATTAGGTGGTATA